>BOPN01003514.1:0-15000 GCA_017312705.2 Penaeus japonicus | reverse complement strand
GCTTATGAACAATTAATCGGCACTCGTTAACAATGTGCTCAAACACAGGGTCCCTGCTGTTAAGAGAGTCCAGCGCTCCCCTACTATCCACAAAAAAGAATGCATCTTTATTAATAATTTCAATCTTTTTAAGTGCCGTCAATATTGCCCATAACTCAGCCTGTATTGTTGATATATGAGAGAGAGAGAATGAGCGAGCTTGCTAGTTTAATTATATTTGGTTACAGATACTCCTTGCATCTATCGAAATTGGTTTACCTTAATACTAAGGCTTTTTATATGTTTTATATATAAGTATTGTCATTAATTCTATCTGTGAGATCAAATGCGATTACATCTCATTCAGGCTTGTGTGCATTACTCCTTCTTACTTAGGTACCAAGGGAAGTTAATGACAATGTTAATTCATAGCACATAATCCAGTCTATGTATATAGATATACTGTGAGAAATCACTATACGTATTTAAGAACCCTCTATTGGTACAATGACCGTTTAAATGTCTTATCTCATTTAAAACACCGCTGGTGTTGTCTCCTATATGTAAAGGATAAGTAGATGCTAATTTATCTTGTAGTTTTAATTAATGTGTGACAGACATATATATCATCATTTCAACATAATTTTAGTAAGCAAGGCAACAAATGGCGCCGTGAACAGTGTACGAATCATTAAGAAAAAACCGTTGACTTTTTATACTTTCGTGCTGCCAACAGGACTTCTAAACCCAGGTTTCCAATTAATACAATTTTCTTCTGCTTTGCGAACTTTTGAAACGCGGGAAATATCGCAGATACATATTTTATATTTGTTTATCTTTTTCCTTAATGAAGGTTTGAAAATATTTCTAATTTTGCTTTAGAAATGTTATCATTACCTACATCCATTGTGGAAAGGTTATATTTTTAAAAAGTTAATTGATTGAAATCGAAAATCAGGAAGAAACTATCAACATCCACACTCACATCCCTATTTTTATCCTCAGAAATGATAAAAGTAACAGGAATATTGATATTAATATTAAGAAATGATATTAGTAACAAGAGGCTGTGTCAATTTTAATCCAAATATACAATTGGTTAGATCTGTACAAAACCAAAGTGTATAAGTGTTTTCTAGTAACAAACTAAATTGTAAATAATGTATATATTAATTGTTCTTGTTTCCTATAAAACACTTTATGCCATTACAATGGATTAAGTTATTTTTTACAACACCCCAAATTTTGTATATACATACGTAACATTTTCTTATTGAGTCACCCCTCAATATTCGTTTTCTTTGTTTACACTTTGAGAAAACGGTTATTGCGAACAACTGGCTGCGTGCATGACGGGAAACTGTTCTGTCATGCAATCGCCGCCTCTGGGGTAGCGGTTTGAGTTGCAACTTGCAATAAAAAACATGGAAGAAATTCCTATTTTGTTTCTTCCTTTGTCAGATTACTTCCTGGGCCGAGTGACGGGAATGCTATGTAGAACTTTGTTATTTTCAAAAACATGTATATACTTGAAATTAAATTTAATGACAAATTTTCAGTAGGTACAAGAGCTACTGGAATTCTAAACAATTTTGATATGACGATAAGATGTTTTGAGAAAAAAACACCTAATTTTACAAAACATACAATAAAAGTAATATAGTATTTCATTATCATTAACTCAACATCTATATATTTTGTGCCTTACATCATCTACAAGTGTTCCTGTGTTTAATAAGATTAATCTTTGACATTGCATTTCTGTGCACGATCATGCAGTTTTTCAAATATCGGTTTTCTATATTTGTTTCTTTTATGATTACATGTCTTTAGTAAAAGAGTTGTGCCCAGGCTCTTTTGTGTATGTACGGGAAGTAGCACTTTTAACAAGATTCACGAGCAACATTTTATCCCAGACCCACCGTGCCTTCGGAGAGTGCTTACCACTCGGCCCACTCCGTCGGCAATCTATCACAAAGATTAATTATGGCAAGCTCCATAAGAAATGAACTTGCAACTTACTTGAATGATAAGTCAATGATCACTACAATATCGTAAGCTGTTTTGAGTATCGGGCTGTGGGCCGGTTGACTCCCGTTTTTTGTGCGTCAATGGAAGGCGAATTTGATTTAGTTATTCTCAATTTTTGTATTCTGTGCTTCACCAGTTCTGGAATATGGGTTAAATCCAAACGAATTAGCTCAAGCTTAGTGAGGCTTCCAAACAACAACTCGAATTTGCTATTGCACAAGTAACAACTGTGGTTATACTCCAAGTTGTTTATTAAACAGTCTGGAAATTTTATTTGGTGCGAAAACCCTGAAATATCTTCATTCACTCGACTGGAGAACGAGTGTTACATATATATATATATATATATATATATATATATATATATATATATATATATATATATATATATATAAGTAAGCATGTATATGTGTGTGTGTGTATGTGTATATATATTTTTTCAATTGAATGTGTAAATTATTTTTATACAATATTTGGAGGGTCTTGAGGGAAAAAAATGAATCATGAGACCTCGGATGTGACTTACCTGCAAAATATTTGTCTATGAAGTATGTCAAAGAACTATTTGAAATGTTTATTCCTTACTTTTTAAGCGTTCTATTTTAGGTGGCAGGATTTCCTTTACTCAGGTATACCTTAAAATGATGTAATCCAGTATGCATAAGCAATCCGTTTTCATCAGTCCTGAATACGGTCCCTTGTGTAACATGAATATGCACAATTGCACATTCTGTTTATACTGTGCCTTGTGTATATACTATGTCTTGAGCCATTTAGGCACTTGTATATAAGGTCTTTTCTTCATTCTTTCCCCACATCTCTGGTGAAAGTCGCCTGGTGTTTTCACTGAATTACTTTTTGACACAAGTAATTCATGGTCCTGGAGCAATCATCAAAATTTACGTGGAATTTACTACTTTCCATATAACCGCAGTTCCTGTGATCATCATCGTTATTATGTGAGAGGCCATATGTGCTATCTGTATGTAAAATATAAAATGCATAAGGTATGAAACACTAGTAGGGTCATCTATTGCTTGATAAAAGAAAAATCTAAACGCAAAAGCTTGAACACACTTTAAAGAGAATATTAACAATGCCGATTTAGATAACGCTATGGAGCTTAATGGAATCTACGTTACTCTATACCAATATTAATTTTTCAAAATTGATTTATTTTTTGCTACGGCGATATAACTTACAAAACTCTAACAATTATATATGAATAATATATATATATATATATATATATATATATATATATATATATATATATATATGTATATATATATGTATATACATATATATGTGTGTGTATTCATATATCTATAAATACATACATACATATATATATACACACAGACACACACACATATATATATACATATATATGTATATATATACACACACCGACCCACCCACACCCACACCCACACACACATGTATATATGTATATATATATATATATATATATATATATATATATATATATATATATATATATATATATATATATATGTATATATATATATACATATATGCATACAAACACACACTAATTGCAATTATAAATCATAACAAACTGGTTATATCTTACTTGATCCATTAATCCATCGCAAAGTTCCTGCCACTTTCATACCGTGAATGTCTTCGTCATAGCTCAATCCAATCCAAAATTTAGAACGAATATCCTCCGCATCCAACGATAGAGAAACAGTACTGAATTCATCAGCTGATTCTGCCACGAAGATCCCCGAACCCTGAAGGAATGGTATTTTTTTTTCTCTCTCGTGAAAGAAATTACAAAAAAAGAGATGGGTTAAAAAGGAAAGTATATTCATATCAATATATTTATGTCTATGCGTAAACAATCATATCTATGTCTATGTGTGTGTGCTTGTATTGATATGACTTTCCTAATTTACCGTATCTTTTCAACTTTTGATATTCCAATAAACTTTGAATGTATGTACTTTATGTACAGTACAGTATGATCTGTAGAAAAGGCCGATAAAAAAAGAAAAAGAAAAGAAAAGAAAAAAAAGAAAAAGAAAAAAATTAACAGCATCCTGTGCAGCAGCAAAATTACTCACATTTGGACAGTTGTTTGATGCGTCCTGCCAGTTTAGCTCATCATTAAATGCCTTGCAATATCTGATCTCTTGGTATCTAATCCAGCCATCTACGATTAAGGGATCTGTGTTGAAAAATAAAAATTAGCTATCCGATATTACCAATTTGCAATCAGGAATCATATATAAGAAATCTTATTATAAAGTTAGAAGTAAATTTGTTTCCTATTTTCATTCATTCTTGAAATGTTGAAAGATATTCCTTATTTGAAATCTTTATTTTCCCTTTGTTTTATCCTTTGTTATTCTTATGCCCTATTTAAATCAGATCTTAACAATTAAAATTTTAGTTGAAGCCTCATGTAGTTCACCAACCTTGAGTGGTAGTTGTGGTTGCAGTGGTCGATGTTGTAGAAACTATGTAATGGGATGAAAGAAATTTCGTGTATTAGCTGCCAGATTTGTATTTCTACGCTTCTAATGATATTTGTTGTCTCTAAAATATTCTTAGAACCACATTTTATTTCTTTAATCTTGTTTACTTCTTTCAGTGATTATGGACACACATTCTAACCAAGTAGGACTCCAAGAAATTTCGAAATATAGACATTATGTATGGTTAACTGGTTGATTGCTGGTTAGACTATATATCCCTGAGTCTAAGCCTCTTGAAAAATGCACTTCAAAATATTTGACTAGGAATATCTGATTTCTTGGTATATAATCCAGTCATCTATCATTAGTTTTTATATTTGAGCTACATGATATATAGCTAATGTGCATCAAGAAATTAATTATGAAAATTTTTTGCTAAAAATTTAATCTGTTCTTCATAAGGATTTAGTTATGGAATTTAATAGCCTTATTTTCACTCTGTCTCCTCATCTGTTGTTTTTTACGCGATTCAAATCAAATGTGAGTAAATTCCATTTGAAACCGGATGTAATTCACCGACCTGGAGTGGTAGTTGTGGTTGTTGCAGTCGATGTTGTAGAAACTGTTGAAAGAAGAAAGGAATTTTAGATGTTAGGTTAGCTGACAGACTACCTACTGCTACTGTCTGGTTCTCTAATATATCATTTGTCTCTAAAATATTCTAAAATTTTGTTTACTTCTGTTTAATACTATTTATATCTTTCCTTTGCGTTATCTATACCAGTTTAAAGCTGTTCAAATTTTAGTGGAAGCCAGATATTGTTCACCTACCTGGAGTGGTAGTTGTGGTTGCAGTGTTGATGTAGAAACCATTGAAAAAAGGAGAAAGGAATTTCGGATGTTAGGTTAGCTGACAGGCGACCTACTGCTAAAGTCTCTCATGAGATGTGTGTTTTTATTACTCTAAAGATACCCCTTTTCTCTAAAATATTCCCAAGACCGTATTTTGTTATTCAGTATTATTTAATATTTTCCTTGATTTTGCATACCTATTCAGTCTATATAGCTGCCTTCAAGGGCTCTATATATGATTACCTGGCCTATTGCTGGTTAGTCTCTAAATACCACTAACTTGAAAACCAAGACAAATGAAATCACTTATCTTTTATTTATATATATTTTTTACTAATTCTAAAATATTCGATTTCTCATTCCTTGAATTTGAGCTATAAGATATAAGAAATGTCATTAGCTAAGTGATATTGCTGATATGCATTAAATAAACATATGCAATCCAACTGGCTACCATCAAGGCTTCTAAAATATTTCAACATAAATATGACCAAGTGGCTATTTCGTGACTAGTCTCTAGGTACAATAACAAACGAAAAAGTACAGTACAATTATGTTTTATTTCCGTTTTTTTTCATATTTCCTTTTTCTCTGATTAGAAAAAATAGAAAAAAAGTTATCCTGACTAGAAGATTTGAAATATTAGTTAAAGCAAGTTGTATTTCACCAACCTGGAGTTGTAGTAGTGGTCAGTGTTGTAGTAGTCGTAGTCGTCGTCAATGCTGAATGGTATAATTTTTTTTATCTTAGTTTTGCTGATAAATAGTTACTTTAAAATCACTCTTTCTCATGAAAGGTGTTTTTCAAACCATTAATTTATATAGAGAATATACACATGCCTGTTTTAAAAGCTTGTTCACTTTAAAACACTTATGGATGATAAATGGTTGATACTTTGGACGACTGGGCAACTCTTGCAGAAGTGGAAAGGGAGAGAGTTAGAAAGGTACTTTGGATGACTTCTGTATACAGGAGGGAAGACAGGGAGACTTAGAACGAGGAAGTCCAGAACGTATAATAATTGGGAGGATGGCGAAAACAGACAACGATAACTAGAGGGACGAAGGAAGTAGACAGAAGTACAGGAGATGCAGTACAAGGCGGAAAGAGAAGTGCCGAAGGCAGAGGAAGAGGCAGAAGGCGTGCGTGCTGTATCAGAAATTGGACCATCAGTAAGGAGAAAAGGACTTGTGCCAATTGACCTGAAAGGAAGTGGACATTGAAGGACGTGCAACAGGATACGGTGACGGAAATGCAGATTGAAATGTACTGTCAAACGAGGAGGGTGTATCAAGAAGGAGGGTGAAGTATTTCCACAAGCTGATGAATGAAGACTATGAGAGAAAGAGATGATTGAATGATGTGGCCATCTTGCATCACGAAGTGCAATGATTAGCACGAAAGAAGTGAGGACAGTTGTGGAGAGAGAGAAGGGTGGATAAGCGGTTGGTTCAGGGGACACGCCTGTTGAGTCCTAAGGAGATGGTTCAGGGGACACGCCAGTTGAGTCATAAGGAGATGGTTCAGGGGACACGCCAGTTGAGTCCTAAGGAGATGGTTCAGGGGACACGCCAGTTGAGTCCTAAGGAAATGGTTCAGGGGACACGCCAGTTGAGTCCTAAGGAGATGGTTCAGGGACATGCCAGTTGAGTCCTAAGGAGATGATTCAGGGACACGCCAGTTGAGTCCTAAGGAGATGGTTCAGGGGACATGCCTGTTGAGTTATAAGGAGATGGTTCAGGGACACGCCAGTTGAGTCCTAAGGAGATGGTTCAGGGGACACGCCAGTTGAGTTATAAGGAGATGGTTCAGGGACGCGCCAGTTGAGTCCTAAGGAGATGGTTAAGGGGACACGCCAGTTGAGTCCTAAAGAGATGGTTTAGGGGACATGCCAGTTGAGTCATGAGGAGATGGTTCAGGGTCTGGGCCAGTTGAGTCATGAGGACATGGTCCAGGGGACACGCCAGTTGAGTCATGAGATGGTCCAGGGGACACGCCAGTTGAGTCATAAGGAAATGGTTCAAGGAACACTGTAAGGCACTGATACTGATATTATGTGACCCAAGACATTAAATTAAGTATACATACATGGTCAATGTCTTGGGTCACATAATATCAGTATCAGTGCCCTACATTAAAGCGATGTAAGGCACTGATACTGATATTATGTGACCCAAGACATTGACCATGTATGTATACTTAATTCAATGTGATATCGATGGCAGTGTGATTTGGCCTGACGCTTCCTGTCTCCTGTGTTCGTTTCCTTCTCGGAACACTAGTTACTCTAGGGAGCTGTGTTTGTTAACGGAAGGCCCGAGGCATAGAAAGTGACTGAAGATTGGTACTTAAGGATATGTAAGGATCACAAACAGACAGTTCAGGACAGAGAGGTCAGGCAGACAGACAAGAGCAAACAGCTCTGAATTCCGGCCTGACGGCCGGAACCTATATCAACCAGAGTCCACAATAAAGACCATGGCATGTGAACGTCTGTCTCTTATCCACCGGATCACAGCCAGGGCATCGAGTGGTTATAACAACTGCTCTCAGTAGTGGGTTACAAGTGTAAACAGCAAGCTGGTAATAACTTGTGCCAACTGGTGGTTTACAACTGATGGCAGCAATGGGTGGTTTACAACTGATGGCACCGGTGGTTTACAAACACGCCAGTTGAATCCTAAGGAGATGGTTCAGGGAACACACCAATTGAGTCATAAGGAGATGGTTCAAGGGACACGCCAGTTGAGTCATAAGGAGATGGTTCAGGGACATGCCAGTTGAGTCCTAAGGAGATGGTTTAGGGAACACGCCAGTTGAGTCACAAGGAGATGGTTCAGGGGACACGCCAGTTGAGTCACAAGGAGATGGTTCAGGGGACACGACAGTTAAGTCATAAGGAGATGGTTCAGGGGATATGCCAGTTGAGTCATAAGGAGATGGTTTAGGGGACACGCCAGTTGAATCCTAAGGAGATGGTTCAGAGACACGCCAGTTGAGTCCTAAGGAGATGGTTCAGGGGAGATACCAGTTGAATCCTAAGGAGATGGTTCAGGGACACGCCAGTTGAGTCCTAAGGAGATGGTTCAGGGACACGCCAATTGAGTCCTAAGGAGATGTTTCAGGGAACACGGCAGTTGAGTCATAAGGAAATGGTTCAGGGGACACGCCAGTTGAGTCACAAGGAGATGGTTCAGGGGACATGCCAGTTGAGTCATAAGATGGTTCAAGGGACACGCCAGTTGAGTCCTAAGGAGATGGTTCAGGGGACACGCCAGTTGAGTCCTAAGGAGATGGTTCAGGGGACACGCCAGTTGAGTCATAAGGAGATGTTTAGGAGAGATGGTAATAGAGACCAACTAGAGTGTTTAACACGATCCTTAAGAATCGAGGGGATGCCCAAAGTGCGGAGAAGTGTACTGAGCCTGTGTGCATGTGTGTACTCATTTATCTGTTCATTCGCATATGTGTCTTTATTCATCTGCCCGCATGTTCAAAGACAGTGACTGATAATGACTCACGTGGAAGGCAGTAGACACGCCAGTTGAGTCCTAAGGAGATGGTTCAGGGGACACGCCAGTTGAGTCCTAAGGAGATGTTTCAGGGAACACGCCAGTTGAGTCCTAAGGAGATGGTTCAGGGGAGATACCAGTTGAATCCTAAGGAGATGGTTTAAGAGACACGCCAGTTGAGTCCTAAGGAGATGGTTCAGGGACACGCCAGTTGAGTCCTAAGGAGATGGTTCAGGGGACACGCCAGTTGAGTCCTAAGGAGATGGTTCAGGGGACACGCCAGTTGAGTCATAAGGAGATGGTTCAGGGGACACGCCAGTTGAGTCACAAGGAGATGGTTCAGGGGACACGTCAATTGAGTCATAAGGAGATGGTTCAAGGGACATGCCAGTTGAGTCATAAGGAGATGTTTAGGAGAGATGGTAATAGAGACCAACTAGAGTGTTTAAAACGATCCTTAAGAATCGAGGGGATGCCCAAAGTGCGGAAAGTGTACTGAGCCTGTGTGCATGTGTGTACTCATTTATCTGTTCATTCGCATATGTGTCTTTATTCATCTGCCCGCATGTTCAAAGACAGTGACTGATAATGACTCACGTGGAAGGCAGTACGAGTGGACGCCGCTGACAAACACCATACTCTGAACATCACTGTAGACCTTGCACAAGTATTCGCTTCCAGTCGGCTCGACGCTGAACGCCTTGCACTCAGCCCCAAAGTACGCACACATGCTGCTGCACTGCACTAGGCTCCTCATCTTGGAAAGGCGGTTTGGCATATTGTAACGATTGAAATAAAAGCTCAACCTACTGATAATCACCTTACTGGACACTCATTATCGCACTCCACACATCAAAAGCTGACATTACCATTTTGCTGAAGACAACAGTTCCGGTTATGCTGGTGTGCTCCGTCCTCTCGCAAAAGCGATTGTTGACCGAAGCAGACGCGGTTACCATGACGACCAACCACAGTGTCACCCACACCGGATTCATCTTTCTGAGCTGGAAGACACTAGGTTTCCAGAAGAGCTTTCAGTAGATAGGTGTAGTCTACTGGAAAGACATATCACCTTGATGTATGAGTTGGCGCGTTGGTAGTAAAATATTAAGATACTGTATCTTTTATATATATATATATATATACATGTATATAATAATATGTATATATATATAATATAATATATATGTATGCGTTTGTGTATTCTTGTATAGATATATACGTATATGTATGTGTAAACACACACACACACACACACACACACACACATATATATATATATATATATATATATATATATATATATATATATATATATATATATATATATATATATATATGTATATATATATATATATATATATATATATATATATATATATATATATATATATATATATGTAATATATTTATATATATATATATATATATATATATATACATATATATATATATATATATATATATATATATATATATATATATATATATATATATATATATATATATATATATATAGTATATATGATTGTAAAAAAATACATATATGTGCACATATATATATGTATATATGCATATATACATATATATACATACATATATACATATGTATATATAATATATAGAATAAGGCGTATGACATGATGATAAAGGGAAGAATTAGTAATGCCACATAAACAGATACGAACAGGTATTAATGGCTGATTCATAATGGCGACCCCAATATAGTTCTTTAGATTCCGGAAGTATGAAACATTATATATATATATATTTATATATATATATATATATATATATATATATATATATATATATAGATATAAATATATATATATATATATATATATATAAATATATATATATATATATATATATATATATATATATATATATAAATATAAATATATATATATATAAATATAAATATATATATATATATATATATATATATATATATATATATATATATATATATATATATATGTGTGTGTGTGTGTGTGTGTGTGTGTGTGTGTGTGTGTGTATGTATGTATATATGTATGTATTATACAGTATACATATATACACACACACTTACACAGATATATATGTATATATGTAAATATATATATATATATATGTATGTATATATGAATATATGTAGATACATAGATACTCATACACACACACATATGTATGTGTGTTATATATATATATATATATATATATATATATATATATATATATGTGTGTGTGTGTGTGTGTGTGTGTGTGTGTGTGTGTGTGTGTGTGTGTATTTATATATATATATACATATATATATATATATATATATATATGTGTGTGTGTGTGTGTGTGTGTGTGTGTGTGTGTGTGTGTGTGTGTGTACTTATACATGTATATACATATATATGTATATATATATAAATATGTGCGTTTATGTGTGTTTGTGTGAGTGTGTATGTTTATATGTATAATGCATACATATATACTTATATATAAATATATATGTATATATATCTACAATACACATCCACGCACACACATATATATATGTATACATATATGTGTATATATTTGTAAATATAAAAATATGTATACACACACACTTTTATACATATCTAACTATATACATATGCATATATATATATATATATATATATATATATATATTTATATCAACATGGTAAAACAAAGAACATATAAATAGTTATTAATGAAATCCGACCAACAGAATAATGAGCAAACTTTCCCAACACACAAATTACCATACCGAAAGGGGAGAGAAGGAGAGAGAGAGAGAGATAATGCTTGAAGAAGGCAACATGATTTTCCAAAAAAACAACTTTTAATTGCTTGTGTAGGTTAGGTGATCCGAAAGAGATGCGGTTGGCTTATTGAATGAACAAGAAAAGAACAGAACCCGGAGGTTTTTCCTCGCAACCCAACAACATAAACATAGTAATAGAACAGGAATACATCTTAAACAAGACTGACGCTACGCTGGAACTTATTAAAGTAATCTAAAGTAATCGAACTCAGGTCACTAAAGCCGTGACTAAACTCGCCCGTTTTCCACTACGCTATGGCGACCCTTAAGAATTTTGACTGAAGAATAAAAACTCTCAATGTTAGGTTAAATAGATCCTTAAGTGCAAACTTCAGCGCCGAGTAAAACAGATACGTTACTGTAAACGTTGGTATTTGTATTTCTTTGTATTTTAGTATAATAGTTTCCGCCAATTATTGTGGACTTGATCTCACTGTCAGAATAGCAGAGTTGACCGTTGCGTTTCTCTGGAAATATGCGTCGCCTCACATTCTGAAATTCTTTTAAACTGCCTCTTTCGCATGGCATTGTCCTTTCTCAGTTATGTTTACTAAAATACCGAATACTTTTTAGTAATGAGAAGTACACACATAAAAGCTTAATTAAAAAAGAACAGACTTGTTCGGTGATTACCTTTTCTCGCTTCAATCTACTTCTGGCTGACAACGCGATCTAACTTTGCTGTCGCGTATGAGCCTTTGGAAGTACTGGGTCGCGGTCTGTACTTCCCTGTACTTCACCCTCCCGCCCCTCGCCTTGCTTTTCTACACAAGCACATCCTCGCGCATGCGCACATTCCCTGAAAACCAACACAAACACACACATACGTGTATTTGCAGGGCCGGCCTTAAAAGGCAATTCCAAATGGGCTCCGCGCCAACAGGGGGTCTGCGCTAGAGCGTAATATATTAACTCACATGCAATTTTCACATTTTGAGTGCTTTCCATTCTACCATACAGATACAAAATCTGTAAGAGTTTTTCCTCTGACTTTCCTATGATTCTACAGACCTTGGTGCAAGCTGTGTTGTAAGGTTCACTGCGCCTCCTGAGGTCGGCCCTGTGTATATGTGTGTATATGTGCACACTCACAAGCACATTTATATATATATAAATGTGTATATATATATATATATATATATATATATATATATATACATATATATATATATATATGTATGTATGTATATATACATATATATATATACATACATATATATATATATATATATATATATATATATATATATGTATATATATGTACATATATGTATATATATATATATATATATATATATATATATATATATATATATATATATATATATTTATATATTTGCGACCTCGTAGGGACATCGTGCCTTACGAGAGCGTAACCCGCTGCGACGAAAAAAAAAATATCGTAACCGAAAGAAAAACTCGTAACCGTAGTTCGATGGGATGCCCTCAGATGGCAGGACCATTTCGAATTGACCAATCAACAGTCAGCCTTTTAGACGTAACTACCAATTGGAGGCCACGGTCATTAGGGGGAGGAGCGAGCGAGCGAGGGAGTAGGAAAGAGAGCGAGAGTGAGATATACATAGATATTAGATAGTTGGATGGATAGATAAATAGACAGATATAGAGATACAGATATATATGTATATACAAATGTATATGTATGTATATATATATAAATGTATATGTATGTATATATATATATATATATAAATGTATATGTATGTATGTATATATAAATGTATATGTATGTATGTATATATAAATGTATATGTATGTATGTATATATAAATGTATATGTATGTATGTATATATAAATGTATATGTATGTATATATATATATATATATATATATATATATATATATATATATATATATATATATATATATATATATATATATATATATATATATATATATATATATATATATATATATATATATATACGATCTTCATCTATGACAAGACACCTTCATTTCCCAAAACTCTATAGTGTATTCAATATGTATATATAAATGTATATGTATGTATGTATATATAAATGTATATGTATGTATGTATATATAAATGTATACGTATGCATATATATATATCTTATATATATATATATACCTGTATATATGTATATATATGTATATATATTTATATATATATATATATATATATATATATATATATATATATATATATATATATATATATATATATATATATATACGATCTTCATCTATGACAAGACACCTTCATTTCCCAAAACTCTATAGTGTATTCAATATGTATTGTCGTTAACTCCACTGGGTAAACGACGAGCGCATTCTATAATTGCTTGTTATCTTCTTTATATCAAGTGGCTGGGGAGAATGGAGGTATTTGTGATACACAGATACAATATGAATTGTTATGACGCCTTATACTGTGTCAGGGACAGTCAGTAAAACATAATCTATACAAATCTCATTTGCACAAGTCGGAACTAGCACGACTTATTTCCGGTTCACACCGGTACGAGTGCTCGGGACCACCCTTAAGTTACGAGGTGCTGTGACGTCACGCGGAGACGGTTAAAATTTTTGAGTATGACCCTCAGAGCTCGGAGTTCGACTTAAGACATGCGCGGCCTGGCTGCGCGGACTTACGATGTCGTTAACTATTTTGAGTATCCGGCCCCGGGGGCCCCTGCCAGCTCTGGCTACGCCACTGTGCGTGTGTGTCTCTGTATGTGTGTGAGTGTGCGTGCGTGTATGTATGTATGTGTCCGTGAAAAATGACAATATATATATATATATAAATATATATATATATATATATATATATATATATATATATATATATATATATATATATATATATATATATACGATCTTTATCTATGACAAGACACCTTCATTTCCCAAAGCTCTATAGTGTATTCAATATGTATTGTCGTCAACTCCACTGGGTAAACGACGAGCGCATTCTATGATTGCTTGTTATCTTCTTTTTATCAAGTGGCTGGGGAGAATGGAGGTATTTGTGATACACAGATACAATATGAATTGTTATGACGCCTTATGCTGTGTCTGGGACAGTCAGTGAAACATAATCAATACAAATCTCGTTTGCTCAAGTCGGAACTAGCACGACTTATTTCCGGTTCACACCGGTACGAGTGCTCGGGACAACCCTCAAGTTACGAGGTGCTGTGACGTCACGCGGGGACGGTTAAAAGTTTTGAGTATGACCCTCGGAGCTCGCAGTTCGACCTAAGACATGCGCGGGCTTACGACGTCGTTAGCTGTTTTGAGTATCCGGCCCCTGGTCGGGGCTCAATCTGCCGACCTCGGGGACGTGAGGCCGGCACGCTGTCCATTGCGCTATCCTAGCGGCTT
>BOPN01003513.1:150136-157331 GCA_017312705.2 Penaeus japonicus | reverse complement strand
CTCTCTCTCTCTCTCTCTCTCTTTCTCTCTCTCTCTCTCTCCCTCTCTCTTCCTCTCTCTCTCTCTCTCTCCCTCTCTCTTCCTCTCTCTCTATCTCTCTCTCCCTGAAAGTCACACCAACCAAATATCTCGGAAAACATGCCTGTACACGTATGCTACTGATTTTATCTTTTGTTTTTTTATGCGTCCGTTTTCATTCCAAGTTACGTGGAGACTCAAATTCATGCAATCGCGCTACAAAACCGTCCTCTCTTTTTTTTTTTCTCTCTCTCTCTTTCTCAATCTGTTTTCATTCTTTCTCTTTCATCCCTCTCTTTCTCTCCTGATTCTCTTTCTCACTCTCTTTTACCGAAGCTCTCCTGACGGTGTGACGCAACAGGGAAATGAATAATCGACTTCATCTACACTTTTTTAGATAAATGATGAAATGGAGTGAGTTTCCTAAGCACATGCAAGGAATTTGCATTGCCTTAATTGCAATCTTAGTTTTGAGGGATGATGAGGATGATGATGGTAATGGTGGTGATAGCGTGAAGTATAATGTTTGATTATGATTTATAAGATGAAGATTATTGCAAATATATTGAGGCTATTGATGATTATAAAACTGATGGTAACGATGATGACAAGAGAAGTGATATCAATGATTATTCTAATACTGCAAATGATAATAGTAATGATGATAATAATGATAATGATTACCATTATTATCATTATAATAATAGTAATGATAAAGATGATGATGATGACTATAGCAATAGCAATAATGAAGATGACAACAATCGTAATGATGATGATAATACTACTAATAATAATGATGATATTAATCATTATCATTACCAGTCTTATAGTTGTTATCATCGTTATCATCATTATTATTATCATCATTATTATAATTATTACTCTCATTATTGTTGTTATCAATATTATCATATCCATATCATTATTATCATTATCATCTTTATTATTCTCACTATTAGTAACATCATCATTATCGTTAATATCATCATCATTACTATAATCATTATGATTCTCAATATTACTATTGCCAATATTGTTATCATTATCATTATCATTATCTTTACTATGTTATCTCTGATATCGTAATTATTATCATTATCATTATTGTCCTTAGTATTAGAATTACTGTTATCATTATTGTCATATCTTATTATCCTTATCATTATTATGATAATAACAATACTGATAATAATGATAAGAGTAATGATAATTTTAATAACAATAATGGCAGATATAATGATAATAATGGTAATAATAATTATAACAATAATTACAATGAGGATGATACTTATGATGGTGATAATAATAACGGCAATGATAATTATAATAATGATACTGATAATAATGATAATGATAATGATAATAATAACAATAATAATAATAATAATAATAATAATAATAATAATGATAATAATAATAATGAAATAATAAAATAATACCAATAATAACAATAATGATAACAACAATAACGATAGCGATGATAATGATAATGAGAATAACAATTGCAATAACAGTCTACAGTCATTGCTTCATAACTATATTCACCATGACATCTCGCGGATGTGATTTCGCTCCTGAAAATTGGCTCTCTGCATACATTTCCGCGTTGCTAATTCAATGAGCAACAAAATGCAACGCTCCTAATTATGCCCTTGGTATTTTTACCTTTTCTTTTCAAAAGTTTTTTTTTTTTTCTTCTTCTTCTTTTTCCCTTAACACATAAACTAGAATGGACAAAACTCGTTTCCAAAACTGAAAATAATTTTTTTAGAGACATTGTAGTTTATTTTTTAAGTTAATTAAAGGGAGGGACAAAAAAAAGATAAATAAAAAAAAATAATAAAAGAATATCATTAAGAAATTAAAGATTCATTAAGGATTTTAAGGACAATATGAGAATGAGGATAATGATTATGATAATGAAAATTTGATGATGGAGATAATGATGACGATAATGACATTAGTGATAATGAAGATCCTGATCCTGACAAGAATAATTAAAATCATAATGATCATAACAACCTCACCAGTACCAACAATAATTATTGTTACCTTAATGAAATAATATTCGTGATATTGATAAGAAAAATAATAATTATGATTGTAGAGATAGCAGTGATAATGCAACGTTAATAATGGCAGGGATGATAATGATAATTACGATTATAATTAGAGTAATGGTAATAACAAAGATGACAATAATTATGCTAGTAATGATAATAGTTATGACTATAATTACACTGATCATGATGAAGACGAAAAAACAAAAAGATAATGATAATGATCATAATCATTATAATGATAATAAAAGTAACAATGATGAGAATGATTATGATTATAACAATGGCGGTTATATTGATTACAATGATAGTAAAAACAAAAATGATAATAATGATAACATTAATAGTAAAGGTGATGATGATGATAGTGAAAGTAATAGCACTATTTACAGTGATAATGATAATTAAAATAATGTTAATGATAAGAACGATGATAACAACAACAATAATATTCATAGCAATAATAATACTGATAATAATCGTGATAATGATGATAATCATAACAATGAAAATAATGGTAATGATAAAAAATGATAACGATGATAATAATTATAATGATAACAATGATAACAAAAAAACAACAGTAATAAAGAACAATACTAATAATATTCGTAAAGGCGTCAGTTAAAATACTATTAATAATAACAACAAACAGAACAACAATGGTAATAATGCTGATAATAGTAATCACCATCATCATCATCATTACCATCATAATATTGATAATGAGAAAAATGATAGTGATGATTTTATAATGATGATAATGATAATGATGATAATAATAATGATGGTGACAATAATGATGATAACAGTATTGATCATTGTAATGATAATGATAATGATAAAGATAATAATACTGATAAAGATAATAATAATGATAATGATGCTAATGATGATAATAATAATAATAATAATGATAATGATGATAATGATAATTAATATAGTAATGATAAGGAGGATAATAATTACAGTTATTAAACAATAATGACAATGATAATAATAATAATAATATGGATAATGATAAAGTATTTTCATCATATTTATGATAGTAATAATAATGATTATAAAAACAATATTAATAATATAAATATGAAATGATAATTATCATAAAGGTAATAATGATAATGGTAGTCATAAAAAACAATAATTATTATAACAATAAAAATGACTATAACAATGATAAGGATAAAATAGTGGATGATTATGATAACAACAATGTTGATAATATTAACAATAATAATGATAATGATGATAATTGTAATGATAAAAATGATAACAAGGATAATGATGATAGTAATACTAATACTATAATACTAGTACCAATACTAATACTACTAATAATAGTAATAATGATAATGATAATGACAGTAATATTAGAATGATAACAATATGGCTATTTATGATAACAATAATGATATTCATCATGATGATAATGTAAACAATGACTATTATAAAGCCATTATCATTATTATAATATAATCTTGTGTAATTTTGATTCTAGATTTTAGATTAAAAGTTTGTATATTATGGAGATTTATTTTTATTTTTATGAAAAGCGAAAAGTGATACTCATTTGTGGGTACGGAAATGTCATCAAAACGTGTGTTATTTGTCTATTTCTATTTTCTAACTGGAATTGACTTTCTAACTGGAATTGACTCCCTAACTGGAATTGACTTTCTAACTGGAATTGACTCCCTAACTGGAATTGACTTCCTAACTGGAATTGACATCCTAACTGGAATTGACTTCCTAACTGGAATTGACTCCCTAACTGGAATTGACTTCCTAACTGGAATTGATTTCCTAACTGGAATTGATTCCCTAACTGGAATTGACTCCCTAACTGGAATTGATTTCCTAACTGGAATTGATTCCCGAACTGGAATTGACTTCCTAACTGGAATTGACTCCCTAACTGGAATTGACTCCCTAACTGGAATTGATTTCCTAACTGGAATTGATTCCCGAACTGGAATTGACTTCCTAACTGGAATTGACTTCCTAACTGGAATTGACTTCCTAACTGGAATTGACTTCCTAACTGGAATTGACTCCCAAACTGGAATTGACTCCCTAACTGGAATTGACTTCCTAACTGGAATTGACTTCCTAACTGGAATTGACTCCCAAACTGGAATTGACTCCCTAACTGGAATTGACTTTCTAACTGGAATTGACTTCCTAACTGGAATTGACTTCCTAACTGGAATTGACTTCCTAACTGGAATTGACTTCCTAACTGGAATTGACTCTGTAACTGGAATTGACTTTCTAACTGGAATTGACTTCCTAACTGGAATTGACTCTCTAACTGGAATTGACTTCCTAACTGGAATTGACTCCCTAAGTGGAATTGACTTCCTAACTGGAATTGACTTCCTAACTGGAATTGACTTCCTAACTGGAATTGACTTCCTAACTGGAATTGACTTCCTAACTGGAATTGACTCTCTAACTGGAATTGACTTTCTAACTGGAATTGACTTCCTAACTGGAATTGACTTCCTAACTGGAATTGACTTCCTAACTGGAATTGACTTCCTACCTGGAATTGACTTCCTAACTGGAATTGACTTCCTAACTGGAATTGACTTCCTAAGTGGAATTGACTCCCTAAGTGGAATTGACTCCCTAAGTGGAATTGACTCCCTAACTGGAATTGACTTCCTGACTGGAATTGACTTCCTAAGTGGAATTGACTCCCTAAGTGGAATTGACTCCCTAACTGGAATTGATTTCTTAGCTGAAATTGACTCCCTAAGTGGAATTGATTTCTTAGCTGAAATTGACTCCCTAACTGGAATTGACTCCCTAAGTGGAATTGACTCCCTAAGTGGAATTGACTCCCTAAGTGGAATTGACTTCCTGACTGGAATTGACTTCCTAACTGGAATTGACTTCCTAACTGGAATTGACTTCCTAACTGGAATTGACTCCCTAAGTGGAATTGACTCCCTAAGTGGAATTGACTCCCTAACTGGAATTGACTTCCTGACTGGAATTGACTTCCTAACTGGAATTGACTCCCTAAGTGGAATTGACTCCCTAACTGGAATTGACTCCCTAACTGGAATTGATTTCTTAGCTGAAATTGACTCCCTAAGTGGAATTGACTCCCTAAGTGGAATTGACTTCCTAACTGGAATTGATTTCTTAGCTGAAATTGACTCCCTAACTGGAATTGACTCCCTAAGTGGAATTGGCTTCCTAACTGGACTGACTTCTTGACTGGAATTGACTTCCTAACTGGAATTGACTTCCTAACTGGAATTGACTCCCTAACTGGAAATGGCGGTTTAACGTTATTTTCTCTTATTTGCTTATGTTTACAATACGTTTTTAAATGTTATGGAAAATATTGCGGAGTAATGGTACAAGTCTCAACTTTAAATCATGTTTTGTTTGAGGTAGCATAATACATGATTTCAAATCAACATTTTGCTGGTTGAATGATACGTTTTGAATTGAAAAGTGACTAGGACTGATATTGGTGAAATCACAATGTATACCAAGATTCAAGTTAATCCATCCTTGAAATATTTAATACCATTATTTCTGGATTTGTGATTTGACTTGGTCTACTCCAAGCATGGGATTTAAGAGTGAACTTGTACTGCTCTCCAAATATGAACTCAGAGATGCAATATTGCAAGCGTATATAAAAAAAATAATTCAGCTTGCACTTGTCATATTTCTAGTATTAATACAAGAGAAAATGGAGAATGGACACTCTCGAAAGATATAAGATAATAGGTAGCTACCTAAGATAGTAAATGTAGCTACCTAAGAATGAATTAATCTTAGCATTGAATACATTTTCTATTCTTCTGTATTTAATGTGACAGTAAAATGATAATTTGAGCATTTGCGTATTTCTTTAGTATCATATGTCTATTATTATATGCTGTTGTTGTTTTTTTTATAATCTATATAATTTCTTGATTTATTTACATTACATGGATTTCTTCTTTAGTTCATTTTCCTTTTATTCTCTAAAATTATTTCTTATTTCGTCCATTTTCCTTTTATTTTCTAGAAATCTTTAATATCATAATAATAGCTGATATATTGAGGAATCAATACATCGTATTAATTGTGTATGTATTTTCAGGTCGAAAGTTTTCAGTAAAATGAATGGGAAATTGTCTATGTATGTTTACCTACAACTAACACCACACTCATTTTCGTTATAATCATCACTGATATTGTTGTTATAATTGATATCATGTTTATCTTTTTTCATTATCAAAACTATTGTTGTCATCATCTATATCATTGTTATTATCTTTATTGTTATCGTTTTTGTTATTATTATCACTATTGTTATCATCGGAAAGTCAAGCATCTCTTGATACTGAATAAGTGACTTAGCTTCAGAATATTACTTTTATCTTGCTTTTTTGTATTATTTTTTCTCTCTCATTTTAATTAATTTTGACAGACTGCCGTCTCTCTCTCTCTCTCTATATATATATATATATATCTTTCTCTCAATCTCTCACTATCTATTTCTAGCTCTCTCTCTTCGCCCCTCCCTCCCTCTCTGTAATCCACCTGCTGGCACTGTTGTAAGCCACCCACTGCTGCCATCAGTGTAAGCCACCTGCTGACACTTGTTGTACAGCACCCGATGCCCTGGTTGTAGGTCGGTGGTTAAAAGACAGACATTCACGTGGCATGGTCTTTATTGTGGACTGTTAATTACACCAGACCCTGGCCGAAGGCCAGAGGTCAGAGCGGTTCGCTCTAGTCTGTCTGTCTGACCTGTCTGTCTTGAACTGACTTCCTGGGTTCCTTGTGTGTCCTTTAAGTACAAATTCTCAGTCACTTTCTACGCCTCGGGGCTTCCGTTAGCAAACACAGCTGCCTAGAAAAGCAGGATGCGTCAGGTCAAGACACACTGCCATCGATATTGCATTGAATTAAGTAGTCATACATGATCAATGTCTTGGGTCACATAATATCAGTATCAGTGCCTTACACTCTCCCCCCCCCCCTCTCTCTCTCTCTCATTATCTATCTCTTTCTCTCTTTCTCTCTCTCTCTCTCTCGCTCACTCAATCACTCTCACTCTCTCTTTCTCTCTCATTCTCTCACTCTCTCTCTCTCTC
>BOPN01003513.1:142636-145136 GCA_017312705.2 Penaeus japonicus | reverse complement strand
CTCTCAAGGATGTAATTGGAATTCCTCCAATCACCACCTTTCTTTTACCATCTTTCATTCTTAAGTATGCCATTTACTCCCCAGTTTAGAAAAAAAGAGGAATGAAAATAGACTATCTTATTCTTTTCTTATCGTGAATAATGTATCAACAAACAGTACCCATCTACCAATATACTTTGCGAGGTTCGATATCTCTTATATCAGCTTAACCATGTGAAATATTTGACAATTTCGGGCTCGCGTCCTTCGGGAAATTACCCATACCCACCCCTCATCCCCCACCCCCCCTCCCCCATTACCCCTGGGACACGCGTTCCCAATGCTAAGAACCACTTATCTAGATCTTACTGAATATCACATATCCTTAAAAACTACATCGGGAATCCAACTACATTAGACTATCTAGGTGACTGTACGAGGCCTATTAAATCTATAAATGCAATCCGGGTTGTCATTACTGCCCCGGCGTCAATGCTTTATTTTTATGCAATAACATTTTCGTCTTTGAAGCTTACTCCTTCAATTTCTGATAACGTATCGGATAAAGCGATCTGGTAATGAGAGTGTGGGAATGTGCTTTCACTGGATCAAATACTCAATAGAACGCAAGCACACGTGCGTTATAAGGGTTCTACGTTACTGAGATTTTTTTTTTTTTTTTTTTTTTTTTTTTGGGGGGGGGGTTCCTCTCAAGGATGTAATTGGAATTCCTCCAGTCACCACCTTTCTTTTACCATCTTTCATTCTTAAGTATGCCATTTACTCCCCAGTTTAGAAAAAAAGAGGAATGAAAATAGACTATTTTATTCTTTTCTTATCGTGAATAATGTATCAACAAACAGTACCCATCTACCAATATACTTTGCGAGGTTCGATATCTCTTTTATCAGTTCAACCATGTGAAATATTTGACAATTTGAGGCTCGCGTCCTTCGGGAAATTACCCATACCCACCCTCTAACCCCCCTCCCCCCCCCCCCCTTATCCTATATATATATTTATATCTATATAATATATATTTTTTTTTCTTTAGGGGGGGGGGGGTTAAATATACACTCTAATCATGAATAAATTTTCTATACCTTGTTCGCCGTACTAAAATCACCAGTTATAATAATAGGTGGTATTTTTGTCATCGTCATTATCATCATTAACATTAATGATAATGATAATTATCATTATGCTATTATCCACATTTTGATCAGTATCCCCATTATCGTCACCATCGTCAGTGTTATCCTCATAACCACAACACTCAACATAACCTTTAACATCAATATCCTCATTGATACAAGCCCTGTTATCATCCCTATTGCCATCACTATAATTTCTGCTATCACTGTTATAAAACTCAAGGGGAATGTTACTCGGAAATCTGGATTGGATCATATTGCTGGGTTGCAGGGAGTCCCCACAGCATAAGCCGGATATACCATAGGAGGAAATCTCTTGAATATTGCAACCAAAAGAGAGGAATGGGGACATTATTCTTTAAAGATTTCTCTGTCCTGTCCAGCTCATAACAAGGGGGATGGTTTCTGATGCTTTAAGTCTTGTGCGTTATCAATAACGTTTAATATTAGGTGGTTGGTTGGCAATAAGGCATTCTCAATACTCGTGCATGGAAGTCAGAAGTAGTGAGTTTGATAAGAGCATAGGATTCAAATAGCAGAGGGCTGTCAACGCTGAAAGAGCAAAACCCACGAAATATGTACATGCCCGATTTTGGTACAACTATCAGTGTATTTTTTTTATGGTTTATGTATCATATCTCCTTTGGTATGTCGAGTCTCTCATTGCCACAAATATATCTTAATTTCTCTTTCGTCTCAATATAAAGCTTCACTATAGTTGAAGCAAACATATCAAATTTACTTCGACTTTCCTGAAAAATACAGTAGTGGAATTAATTAATAGCTGTCGCTTATATGGGTTTATGTACTTCTTGTGCTGGTCAAAGATCTATTAATTAAACTATGGATATTGTGGCTACGTGATCCCTTAACACTTAACCTTTCAACAAAACCCTTTGGTTTCGCTGCTATTTGGTCAGGCATTCCATAGCAGCTCTAAAAGGTAGCCAAATTTAAGGGTGATTTTTGCTAGGGAATATAGTAATTTCGGCAATAAGTAATTTATGTAAGTAAATGTAATCATTATTTTCCTTTTCAAATTATGTTACATTTGGAAGAAAGGATGAATATTAGAGTCAGTGACGAAGTTATAATTACTGGTGTTTTGTGTGTGTAAGTTTTTTTGTGGTTGTGGTTTGTAATTTGATGACGATTATTTCAACACTTGTTATGAGGATTCAACGTTAGGACAGACGTGTATATGTATGTGTGTGTGTGTGTGTGTGTACATATGTATATATATATATATATATATATATATATATATATATATATATATATATATATATATATATATGTATGTATGTATATGTATAAACACACACACACACACACACACACACACACACACACGTTGAAAAGTATCT
>BOPN01003513.1:130136-132636 GCA_017312705.2 Penaeus japonicus | reverse complement strand
TTCTGGACACCTTTGAACCCCTGAGCAGTGAAAAAAAAAATCACGAAGTCCCAACAAGTCAATTTCTTAAACAAATATGAAAAACGAAAAATCCAAATGTTAACACTAACCATATAATATTGGGGTTCCTTGGCTCAATGTTTGAATCAAAGGGAGCATCCACAAAATCCATGATAGATTTTCGTTTTAGGATATTGGTGGAATGAGTCACGATCATCTTAACCAGGATAAGGATGCTCATGATGGATGTCTATAAAAGAGGTATAAATGAGACTGAATATTTTCGCAACACAAGAGATGTAATTTACGCGTTTCGGGTTACCCCGTCTTCAGAACTACGTAGTTCTGAAGACGGGGTAACCCGAAACGCGTAAATTACATCTCTTGTGTTGCGAAAATATTCAGTCTCATTTATACCCCTTTTATCCATTTGTCACAATGAACTCAGTTCATAAATGTCTATGAGAATAAACAACTATGATATCTAAAATGAACCTAAATAGGCATAAGAAAAGCATGATTAAATTACAGTCTCTATTTTTGTTCCTGTTGCATAGATAGAAACAAAAATCATGCCACAGGACTATTGATAATAGGAAGAGCTACTCCGTACAAAATATCAAAACAATTTATCAGAAGTAATAGCAGAAAAATAGCAATGGAATTCGATATAGACAAATATCTAAATGATCCAGATTGAAATAAAATTTAATGGCTACTGTGCTGCTGTTGTTTACCGTTGCAAAGCTTTTCAAAGTCGGACACGATCGAAGTAATCTGTATTTTCATATCATTTTTTAGTTTGCCTGTATCTATACTTAGTTTTAGTAAGTGCATACAAAGAGAATGCTCTTTCATAAAGATAAGTTGTTGGGAATCGTATGAAAAACTTCAGGGCTTGAGCTGTAATTTCTGCATATTTTTCAGGGTGATATATCCAAAAGTTAAAAGTCCATTTTCCTAAAATTTTGTTTTCAACTCATAGTTGGCTGAAATGTTTTTTAGCTATTCACTCTCTCTTGTGTGTTTGTTTTGGGAATCAAAAAATGGATCTTGGATCCAGAGAAAGTTTTCAATATTGGAAACAAAATACATGCTGATTAATTCGACCATCGTAGAGAGATGCTGAGAGATAGAGACTTTTATGTCAGTATGAAGAGAAAGCTGGTCGGCAAGTAGATATTCACAAAGATTTTCGAGGTATTCATATTTTCACTCTAAAACGTAATCATTCCAGAGCATCAGTTTTGTGTTCGTGAGCAATGATATTACTTTTAGCTTTGCAATAGGTAACTTTGTTGTCTTGCAAGGAAACATTTATTTCATATAGATGGGCAAATATATCTGAAATATAAGCTAGTCTCTATATCCATTATTTATCATTCAATTTCGATGCTAAATCGTGCAGGGTTGACAAAAAATGCAGTGTACAATATTAATGTTTTATAAGTGTTTTCCATATATTTACACATCCGAGAATTAAGTGGTCTGGCCTGAATAAAGTTAACAATATTTGTCACTTCATCAATTAATTAATTTAGTTTTGAGGGCATGCGCTTAATTACAAGGGCATGCCGATGTAAAAAAAAGCAGTTAATGTGTATAATACCTGAGTTTTTCATGCGTGACACTATGCCTGAATATTTGCCCACAGAAGCTCCAACTCCATCAGTGCATATTCTTAGACATCTCTGCCATGAAATGTGATGCTCCTCAAAGGATTTAATTACTTGAAATATGTCTCTATCCTTTGTGTGAGTCTTCAAAGGTTTGCGCAAGAACATGCCCTCTGCAATATTTAAATTATGAATGCAACGAATAAATACAAGTAATATAGCTATTGCAGCAACGTCTGTGGATTCGTCTATTTGGACTGGAAAAAGTCTGACTTCGCTTTAGTCTTTTAATTAAATCGTCTTGGCAAATCTCAACCATATCATTAATACGTTTAGAAACTGTATTGTTAAAAAGGGGCACACATTCTTTGCAGCGAACATATTTTTCGCCTATTTATACACTCCGCTAAGTCTTTTCTTTACTAGGCTTTATTAGACTTTCAGCTTGGTACCCTAAGACTAATTCTACAGGAGGTAATTAGGGAATTCTTATGATCATCACTGACAAAAAATCGGAAGACTGGTTTCCTCGCTTTTAGTTCCTGACATTTGTTTCTAAAATAATCAGTATTTATTTCTAACTTGTGAGTGTCTTGTTTCTAAATATTTAAGTTTGGCTGAGTAGAGACAGTCCCTCACTCAACGGAAAGTCAATTTGGCTGTTCCTCATTACCTGTCCTAGTAAATCCCAAACTCAAATAGCTGTCATCCAATTTTCTCTTTTTAGAAGAAATTTCCGCTTTTTTTTATTGCATTCACTCTTTTCATTTAAACTACTATGACGCTCTTTGTATATATGTATATATATATATATATATATATATATATATATATATATATATATATATATATATATATATATATATATTTTTTTTTTTTTTTTT
>BOPN01003513.1:102636-105136 GCA_017312705.2 Penaeus japonicus | reverse complement strand
TATCGATGTCATGGATACTTTTGTCCTCTTTTTTATGAAGGGGGGAGGGGGGAGGGGGAGGGGTATTTGTTTCTGTTCTCATCTTAATGATTTATAGTTGCTTTTATCGTGCAATTATCGTTCTATAAACATCACGGCCGCTCCTACACGAGACAACCATTCCTTTGTGTCTCCTCGTTTCCGCACAGAAATGTTTTCCGAACTGTGGTAGTACGTCTGTCTCTCTCTCTCTCTCTCTCTCTCTTTCTCTCTCTCTCTCTTTCTCTCTCTCTCTCTTTCTCTCTCTATTTCTTTCTTTCTTTCTCTCTCTCTCTTTCTCTGGCTTTCTTTCTTTCTCTCTCTTTCTTTCTTTCTTTCTTTCTTTCTCTCTCTCTCTTTCTTTTTTTTTCTCTCTCTCTCTCTCTCTCTCTCTCTCTCTCTCTCTCTCTCTCTCTCTCTCTCTCTCTCTCTCTCTCTCTCTCTCTCTTTCTCTCTCTCTCTCTCTCTCTCTCTCTCTCTCTCTTTCTCTTTCTCTCTCTCTCTCTCTCTCTCTCTCTCTCTCTCTCTCTCTCTCTCTCTCTCTCTCTCTCTCTCTCTCTCTCTCTCTCTCTCTCTCTCTCTCTCTCTCTCTCTCTCTCTCTCTCTCTCTCTCCCCCCCCCTCCCTCCCCCTCCCTCCCTCCCTCCCTCCCTCTCCCCCCCTCTCTCTCCCTCCCTCCCTCTCTCTCTCTCCCTCCCTCCCCCCCACCCCCAACCCCCGCCCCCCGAAGCACCATGCCTTTCAGCGCGACGCCATTTCCTTAGCGCCATTCCTCCTCTGCCGTTATGACGCCCGCGCCCATTCCGATGCTTCACACAGCCCGCCCGCGTGCCTTATAACTGTGCCGATATATCATCACAGGGCCACGCTTCCTTTTGCCGTGGGGGCCCCGCCCACGCGACAGATGAGGCGTGGAACAATAAGGGCGCTGTTCTCAGGTCCTTTCTCTCTCTCTCTCTCTCTCTGTTTGATGTTTGTTTTCTTTCTCTGTCTGTGTTTGCCTTTGTTTGTTTGTTTCTCTTCTCTTCTGTTCTTTTTTTTTTCTTTTTCTTCTTCTTTTTTTCTTCTATTTATATGCCTCTCTCTCTCTTTATATATATCTCACTTCTCTTTTCTTCTCTCTTTCTCTCTCTCTCTCCCCCCCCCCCTCTCTCTCTCTTTTTCTTATTTACTCTTTCACCTTCTCTTTCTCTCTCTCTCTCTCTCTCTCTCTCTTTCGCTTTTCTCTTCTCTTTTCTTCCTTCTCTCTCTCTCTCTCTCTCTCTTTCTCTTTCTCTCTCTCTCTCGCTTTCTCTCTCTTACACACACACATTACTAAGAACATGCAATTCACAAAGATATAAATCAAGGAAAGACGTGTTAAAAAAATATATATATAAATAATTAATAAAAATCCACATATAAATCTAGGAAAAAAAAAAGGATAGATAAATAAATAAACAAATAAATAAATAAACAAATAAATAAATAAACAAATAAGATAAATAAATAAACAAATAGATAAATAAACATATACGATAGATAAATAAACAAAAATTCACCAGTAACGAGAACCCGTTCGAAGCAGCAGCATCCTCACGGGACTAAGCGAGCGAGCGAACGTCAAGGCGAGAGATGAAACGCGAAGGCGGCGATGGAGAGGAGATGCCGCCGCGGTGAGACAAAAGAGATTTCGGAGGAGAGACGTCGGAGATCGTGCCGTGTACCCCCTCCCCCCCCCCCCCCACCCCTGTCGCTTCACGCTCTTTCTTTCCCTCTTCCCCTCCCTCCCCCCTTTCTTTTTTCTTTTTTTAGGAGTTTTTTTAGTAGAGTGAGGGTGGGTGGGTGGGGGTGTGGGGTGTTTAGGGGGATGGGGTGGGTTAAGTCATGGTGGGGGGGGAGGGGCGTGGGTCTTTTAGGTCTTGGTGGGGGAGAGGGGGGGGAGAGGGAGTGGGGTGGGGTTTTAAGTCTTGGTGGGGGAGAGGGGGAGGGAGAGGGGAGTGGGGGTTTTAAGGCTTGGTGGGGAATAGGGGGGAGGGAAATGAGGAGGGGGGGAGCGGATGTAGGTTTGGGGGAGGGGGGGAGGGAGTAGGAGTAGGAGGTTGGTATCGCAGGTGTTAGCGGAGACGGGGGTGTTAGGGTGGGATGGGGGTGTGGAAGGGAAGGGGGTAAGGGGTAGGGGGGGAGGGGGGTTCTGGCACTCGTATTTCGCTCGTGTCAATACCGGGTCAGTCGTTATTTTCAAAGCGATGCTGAGATATGGAACATTGTTCCCGCTGCTGGCAAGGTGAAAGAGGCCGGGGGGAGGGGAGGGGAGGGGAGGGGAGGGGAGGGGGGGGGGGGGGGGGGGACGGTTGGTCGATAGGGTGATGTAATCATCAGGTTCTGCTGCTGAAACAGACCTCCTCTACTTTCTGTCGCGCTTTGCTTCGATCTTTTGTTGGTTAGTAACAATCGAAATGTTATGCAATGGGCGTTTATATATATATATATATATATATATA
>BOPN01003513.1:75136-92636 GCA_017312705.2 Penaeus japonicus | reverse complement strand
CTGCGTGACTGCCGACCTGAGTGACCTTTGACCTCGAGCGGAGGACGTTATCTCCGAAGAGAACGCTCGCGAACCGCTAATCACGAGCAAGTGCCAAGGACACCTGTTAACTTTTCCGGATGAAACTTTACTCTGGTCTAGAACCCGGGAACCTGCGTTGCTGGAACCAACCTGAAAAGATGTTAGATGCATTGCCGCCTGTACCACCGAGATCTAAGTGATGAAGTTGCAAATTGGTCCTTATGTATCTCCAACTCTTTCATTATTGACTGTTTGTCACTTTTACCCTTTCCTTTTACTTTGATTTCCATTATTTTCTTAATTGGTCTGTCGTTGTTCAAATTTCTTCATTTACTCATCTTAATGATTGTAAATAAAATCATTCACGCTATTTGCATTCTCGTTAACAAGGATATTAGATATAATCAATCTCATTATGTTAAACAAATATTAGTTATTATGTTAATTTTAGTATTGAAAATTATCCTGTTTATCATAAATCAATTTATCAATATATAATTAACGTCAATAAGAAAAGTATTTAATAAATTAATCATAAGCTTATTATCAATTTTTAAACAGAATTAGGTGTGATTATCGTTAATAGATGAGTTTTTAAGATTTAAGTTAATTATAACATGAAAGAGAGAGAGAGAGAGAGTAAAAAATTATGAAATAAAAAGTCAAAGAAGACTAAACACATTGAGAAAATACGATAGATTACTCACCATCATTTTCACTGACATTCTCACCAACACCTAATCATATTCTGAACAAAATGTTTATCTATATATAATATCGAAACAATATCGTGCTTTCTTTTTTTCTCTCTCTTTTTTTTTTATATTCTCTTTCTCTCTCCGTCTTTCTTTTTCTTTTTTTTTCCGTCGTCCTCTCTGTCCTTTATCTTATTCTTCCTTAATTTCAATCTTCTTTCTGAGTGTTTCACCTTCTTTCTGTCTTCACTCTCTTTCATTTTCTGTCTCTTTCTCTCTTTTTTTTCTCTCTCCTTCCCTTCCTCCCTATTTCTCCCTTTCTGTCTGTCTGTTTCTTCCTTCAATCATCTTAATGTTTGCAAGTATAATCATTCAGGTTATTTGCACTCTCGCTGATATGGTAATACGAAATTAATCTTGCATTCATATATAAATTGGAACATTCTTAACTATGGAATTGTCGATTAACTGAATATCTAATATCTTGCTCATCATTATTATTTTACTAGAGGCATAAATTGTGAATAATTATAATTGACGAATTTTATAAGAATTGCTTCACGAGAAACCACACACACACACACACACTCTCTCTCTCTCACACACACACACACACACACACACACTCACGCACGCACACACGGAACAAAAATCACATCCTTGCCCACAAAAAGTTAATATTATCTTCTTTTTTATGAGTAGAAAAAAATATTCCAAAACTTCTCTTCACTTTAATTCTCTCTATCTCTTCTTCAGAAGTTAATAAAAACGAGCTATGAACAGAGAATCAAAAGATGGCGGAAAGTGTAGTTATATGTTGATGGTTATAATAACTTTATAATAACTCTCCACAAACTATAATAATACAAAAGACTCTCCAAGTCGTTATTAATGAAGTTTAAATATATACATTTTCATATTTTCAAATCTTTTTCATATTTTTTTTTCATGTAACTTTAAACTTTTAATCTTATACTATTTAATTTACAGCTTAAAATATCCAATGTGTTTTCATTATATTCCTCTTCTCATTGTTATTACTCTTCCATGTTTTTTTTTCACAATAACATGCATTATTCAAACCAAACAATCTATCTTATGGTAATTTTTTACTTGACTTGTAGATCTGCAGATTCTTCCCCAAGTAGTTTCTAATTAGCTAACATCCTGAAGACGAAGATTATTGATTTCCCAAAAGGCTTCCATAACACAATTCCCTTTTCCTTTATTCCTGCCTCAGGCTAAGTACAGCCTTGGTATAATTGTGGCATTGCTGTATTTTTTGTTATGGTAGGAATAAGATTCTATGATGTTACGTAGACAGTTCCGTAATAGTAGGCGGGACATGAATGAGTGAAAAATGAAAGACAGATGAACAAAGGGGTGGTTCGGTCATACATGGATGTGATTGTGTTTATATATATATATATATATGCATACATACATGCAGATCTATCTATCTATCTATCTATCTATCTATGTATATATATATAAATATGTATATATATGTATGTATATATATATATATATTACGCATATTCACTTATACATTTATTTAGTTACATAACCTATCAATTTGTTCAGATCCTCCTGCATATTGTTGCAGGTTAAACCCCCTTGCGATGAAAGCGCGCTGGACAGCACCTGATTTTTCATCCTGAAGTATTTTCATAAGTCGAACAAAAGCGTTTCTTTCAAGACTAAAATAGAACGCACGTTACCGTCACGCTACCTTGTGTGCGCGTTGCAATAGTTCTGAGAATGGAAAATGTTGCTAAGGTAAATGCGAGTGTTGCCAAAAGTGAATGCAGCAAGGGTAATTAAACGCTCTCTCTTTTTAATCTGAGAAAAGGCTTTTTTTATCAACTTTAAATCGGTCCAAAGATTTCTCCTCTGACTAATTTATCTTTTTCTTCTGCTCGACTGGATTGCTGCTGAGGGATTGCTGGGCTCACTGGAAGACACCGTGACGTGTCTTGGTTTTTCCTCTGGTAATAATGTCTTAGTTTCGTATCATTATGGATATACATACGCGCACATATGCGATCTGTGGCATATATGAATAAATATACATTTATGTATGTGTATATATATATATATATATATATATATATATATATATATATATATATATGTATATATATATATATACACACACAAACATAGACGCATATATATTATGTGTATATTAGCATATGTATTCAATAGAACGATATCTATAAACGTCATCAATATTCAGAAATGCATTATCATTAGCAATATTTTTAACACAGATGTATATACTACACAGAGAAAGCTACTATTTACATCTACTAATTTCTGAACGTTCAACACCCCCCCCCCCTCACCACACAAACTTACTCGCTTCCTAACCAATCCCTTAACCCATATATAGATGAATAGAGATATATATATATATAATATCACAGATAAATGCATTCTATACACATAAATAACCAGTAGAAAGATAAAATCATAAAAAAAATAAAAAATAAATAAAACATATCCAGCTGACATAGGAGGAATCACCTCATTTTCGGAGAGATATTAAAAAAATCATGAAAGTCTGCATGGAGGGAGCAATCACCCCAACACACGCCCAGGAACAACAATGGAAAGCACGAGCAAACGCACAAACTTTCCGATCATTGCCAACCCACACCCCACGACAATCAATAAGGACAATGCACCCAGCGGACAATGGCACCAAACACAGACGATGCAACAAAACAGCGCAAACAAAGCAAAGGGAAATCCACCTCTGGCCCCTTATCATAGATATTTCATCACCTGTATTAAATTTATTGAGGCAAATGTTGAAATGAAGGGATACCGATAACTTTGTGATGCATGGTGTGTTAGTGACGTTTCGATTTTTTTTTTTTTTATATTAATGATTAGAATTACAATCGTAGGATTTTGCATAAGGTATAGAATACATGCTAAGAGGACCTACAAGATTCGGAAATGCGTTAGCGAGAGAGAACACGTAAAGTAATTCTACATCCTTCAAAATCTTCGACTAACAGGTGCCAAAGCTTTGACGTGTTAGCCTTAGGTATGCAAAAGAAACATAGAAAGAAACATTCAATGCACAGCCAAAGGAAAGAAGAAACCAATGCTAACACGTCATTTAAAAAAAGGACACCACGCTAAGAGCCACTCCTTCATAATCAGGCCACTCCTTGACTCTATAGCTAAAGGAACAAAAAAGGCTAACCCCAAAGCGATAAACATACATATGAATATATATACATATATATATATATATATATATATATATATATATATATATATATATATATATATATATGTATATATATATACATATATATATATATATATGTATATATATATATATATATATATATATATATATATATATATATATATATATATATATATATTATATATATAGAGAGAGAGAGAGAGAGAGAGAGAGAGAGAGAGAGAGAGAGAGAGAGAAAGAGAGACAGAGATAGAGAGAGAGAGAGAAAGAAAGAGAGAGAAAGAGAACATGTACCTTTGTTTGTGTCAGTGTGCATTTATGCAAATAAAAAAAAAATAAAAAAATAAAAAACCCAGCTCGTAAACAAATCCTGCTAGAATTTGATATGTATTCAGTTTCAACACTGAAAGGCTCTTTACATTAATTTGTGATGTATTTTTTTAAACCGATTACTTTGTTTGTGTGATAGCATGTAGTTCGGTTTAATCTCAGTCCACTCAACTCATAAGCATTGTATCGCCCTTTTAATTTGTTTTTGTGGTAAGAGGCACGTAATCTAATCTATCTCTCACATTCTATCTGTTTTTTTTTGTTTTTTGTTTTTTTTCTCACTCAGATAACCCAGCCCCTGCTATCTCTCTCTCTCTCTCATTTTTCTTCTCACTCTCATACTATCGCACTTTTTTTTTCTCTCTCTCTCAGACACACACACACACACAAACTCACTCACTCACTCACTCACTCTCTCACGCACTCACTTACTCTCACACTCACACTCACTCACTCTCACTCTCTCTCTCACTCACTCACACCCACACTCACTCTCACTCTCTCTCTCTCACTCTCACTCACTCACTCTCATACTCACACTCACTCTCACTCACTCACTCACTCACTCACCCCCTCTCTCTCTCTCTCTCTTTTTCTTTTTCTTTTTCTCTCGACTTGCCTATTCTCTGTGTTGTGAAATGTATATAAGAACCACTTCACAATACAGTCCATTGGCCCCGGCCTCGCCAATGGCTGTGGTCGACATCCAACATACTTTTAGAAATACATTCTTTATTTATATAAAATACAATACACTTACATATTTATCTCTAATCTACTATTTACAACAGTTTGCTCTATATCTATGCCCTTAATGCTAGTACATTTTACGGGTTTGTTTCGGGTCTCTCTCTTTCTCTCTCTCTCTCTCTCTCTCTCTCTCTCTCTCTCTCTCTCTCTCTCTCTCTCTCTCCCTCTCACTCTCCCTCACTCTCACTCACTCACTCACTCACCCCCTCTCTCTCTCTATCTCTCTCTCTCTCACTCTCACTCTCTCCCTCACTCTCCCTCTCTCACTCTCCCTCCCTCTCACACTCCCACTCTCACTCTCCCTCACTCTCACTATCTCTCTCACTCTCTCACTCTCTTTCTCTCTTTCCCTCTTTTCCGCCAATGACTGATGGGTCTCTACCGTATCCATTAAGCCAGATTAGCGTATCCCTACCTTTTTCGCATTTAGAGTTACGGCATCGAGACTAAATATTGGAATTCCCCGGCAGTTTCTCCTTAGATATTGACTTCAAAATGGATAAATGGAATTCGAGTAGCTCATTCCAAATTCCCATTTCTAATTGCTAGATGAAAATAGATTTATGATGATTGGATGTGGCTGAATGGACTTGCCTTTTTTTTTTTTTTTTTTTTTTTTTTTTTTTTTTTTTTTGACCGTGAGCTCGAAAGCGGCAATTAGGAAACCACAAAAGAAGTACTTGATAATGAGCCCCTAACAGTGTGCCAATAACGCTAACATCATTGACTTTATCTGCATTTACAGTGTTCCGAATTTATTCTGGTTGCTAATCAGGCAAATCACCTGCATAATGATTGTGCTCTTTTGGGCACCGTGATTAATTCGTTCATGTATATTAATGTATAGTTAATGCTCGGGAATAAATATGTATGTCGGATTTAGTGTTGATTAGAGGCATCACGTTGTATTGTTTAGTAGGTTGCGGCCCATAGTTGATTATGGTATAGATAGCTAAAGTAGCTCATGGGTGCGTGGAAATGTATAGGCCGAATCTGACAGGCAGAGGTGTGCTTGTGTAACAAACTCGTGCTGAATTATTTCAAGCATGTGTGTGTTCGTGTGTGTATGTGTGTGTGTGCGTGCGTGTGTGTGTGTATACATATATATATGTATATATATATGTATAAATGTATATACATATATATATATATATATATATATATATATATATATATATATATATATATATATATATATTCTAGATATACTAGAATCATATATACTCTTGCCAACTTTTCACTCTCGTAAAAAGGATTTTAAGAAGAACAATATAAAAAAAATCGCTGTCGACTTCCCAATGGATTCGCCAAATGAACTTAATCTGATATGCTTGGTATAGATTAATTATTTATTTTTATTAATGGATTTTCGGCTTTCAATGCTTCCCTTTGTTTAGATTTTTCTTTTTTTACTGTGATTGTTATAAAAACTTTCTTAATCATCGCTTTCACATGATTAGCATAATCGTTATAATTATCACTAATAATGATAGTAGTGTTAATATTATTGTTATTACCATCATTATTACCATTATTATTATTGTTATTATCATCAACTTTATTATAATTGTTATTCTAATTAATGTTTCTATCATTATCATGATATGTCCTTGTTAATACCATTACTAATACTATAATTATCTTTATCATTATTATTACCATTATTGTTCAATATCATTTTGTTTCATTGCTAAATCAATTTCTCTCTATATTGTCAATAGCGTTAATAATATCATTATCCTTTTCTTTTAATGTACTATTTGTCTTCATTATCACTACAATTAGTCAGTATTTTATTCTTTCTATTTCTCTTTCTTTCGTTTTCTCTGTCTCTCACTCTTTCATTCTTTCTTTTTCCTCTCTCTCTCTTTCATTGTTTCCTCTCTCTCTCTCTCTCTCTCTCTCTCTCTCTCTCTCTCTCTCTCTCTCTCTCTCTCTCTCTCTCTCTCTCTCTCTCTCTCTCTCTCTCTCTCTCTCTCTCTCTCTCTCTCTCTCTCTCTCTCTCTCTCTCTCTCTCTCTCTCTCTCTCTCTCTCTCTCCCTCCCCCCCTCTCTCTCTCTCTCTCTCACTCTTTCTCTCTCTCCCTCTCTCTCACTCTCTCCCCCCCCCCTCTCTCTCTCACTCTTTCTCTCTCTCTAACTAACCTAATGTTAGGCATATCATACAGCAACTCGAGGCCATAGTTTTAAAAGCATAATGTAAAGTATTTTAAAATTCTTCTCATTATGAGGGAACCGAAACACACTAACCTTTGTTGAAAAGGTTTTGTTGCCAATAGACCTACTTTGTATTCAGCGACACAGAATTGCCAACTCATCTCCCATCCACTGGAACTGAATCACACACGCAAATGACTTTGTTAGTTATTTTCCCGATTTACTTCGTTATAACTGCATAATTGCTATCTCCTTTATCTATCTTTATCTATCTATCTATCCAGGTCATCATTCAACTTTCGTTAATAACATTTTCTATCTCTCCCCTTCTTTCTCTCTCCACCCCTCTCTCTAAACACACGTGCTTTCCTTCCACTCTCTATTTTTTCATTCTCTCTCTCTCTCTGTCTTTCTATTTATCTCCCTTTCCCTCTTCCCCATACTTTATCTTACTCTTCCTGTAATCCTTTCTTTGTGTCTGACTGTTTCATCCCCTTCCCTCCTCTTTCTTCTCCTTTTCTGTCTCTTTGTTTCCCCCTCTCCCCCCCCCCTTTTTTCTCTCTCTCTCCTGATCTCATTTATTTCAAATCTTCCTCCCTCCCCCTCTTTCTCGAACCAATATCGCGCTTTCTCTTCCTTTTCCATTCTCTCTCCTCTCTGAGTAAAGACTTCGAAATTGGTCCTTATGCATCTCAATCTCTTCAATATCATAATTGTGCCACGTTTCCTTTTTCCTTTATTTTCATTTTCATTCTTAATAGGTATGTCGTTGTTCAAATGTCTTCATTCATTTATATCAAATAACAGAATCTGTTAAACAAATATTAACTATTAGGTAAATTTTAGTATTGAAATATATCCGTTCATCATCTGCAATAATAATCAATATATAATCTAACGTCAACCAACTCTTTGTATTCAATAAATCAATTATAGTTACAAAATTTTTATGAGTAAAAAAATATTCTAAAACTTATTCGCTCTTTAATTCTCTCTCTCTCTCTTTCGTAAGTTACTAAAAGTGATCAATGGACAGAGAGACATAAGATAGGAGAAAATGTGGTTGTATGTTGAAGGTTATAACAACTCTAGATACCTGCTCTCTCCACAAGCTAGAATAATTAATATAGTTTTTGTACTAAGTCTACTTTCATAAAACTTTTGATTAAGATAAAAGAGTATTCCTCTCCTCGTATTTTCCTCTTCCATGTTTCTATAATAACACGTATTATGCTAAAAAGCACATCTATCTTATGGTAATCTTTGATTTGTTTCTAATACTAATGACAATAAAGATGTTAATAATAATATTGATACTAATATGTATTGTGGATGATAAGAACAAGAATACAGTATTGATGATAGCAATAATTACAATAACAAAATCAAGTAAGAATAGATAATAATACGAACAAATGATCATAATGACCAAATTGTTCAAGTAATAATAATGTTTATGATAATAATGCTGATAATGTTTCAATAATGATAGTTGAAGTATGATATTGCATGCTTTTATCAATATTTCTACAAATTTGTTCTTGATAATTTATTTAACCTAACCATTTTTTTTTTTTTTTTTTTTTTTTGTTCATCTATCTGGTTAACTTTGACAAATTCTTATGAGTACTTAACACTCTTTATCTACTTAAAAATTTTTAATATAGATATTCATTGTAATGTAAAATACGTCCACATGAATATTTATTATCAAAGACTGAGGATTTAAACTCAAATTTTATTTATGTAAAATGGGAGACAAGTACAAAGACGTGATCATTATGACAACGCTATTGCTGAGGTTATTCTTGTAGTAAAAATTACGATGATAACTATGATGTTGATGACTTATACTAAATTAACAATGATAGAAATTATATCAGAATAATTAGCAACAAAAAATTGAAATGACATTAATAATAATCTAACTCTCAATAACAATTATAATGATGATGATGATGATACTAGTCACAATAATAATAATAATAAAGTATAATGATAAAAAAACGAACAGAAATATGAATAAGAAGGGAGTAAGGTGCAAGAAAAAAAAACACAAAGAAAAAAACGATACCTATGTTATCCTATGCTTTATTCAGGCAAAAGATAAAAAGGTTAAAATCCTAACTTAATGCCTTTCTCCAACTATCCGTTCTATCTATAGTGGATACTATTCATTCAACATTCATACTATCCTACTATTTCTACTATTCTGATTGTGGGATTATGAGGGAGGTGGGGGGGAGGGAAGAGCCGTGCCATTCTGATAATTTACATAATGGCACAGCATTAAGGATAATGGCAATAGTAATAAACTAAATGCAATTGATAATGGTGATAGTGATGATGGTGATAGAGATAATCATTATGAATAATATTTTAGTAATTATAGAAATATTGATACAATAGCGATAGTGAGATGATTATCATTAGTAATGTTTATAATACTGATGATAATGATAATAATAACAATGAAGTAAATAATGTTCTATCTGAAATGACAATGACATCATTATAGTAATAGTAATAGGGATAATAACAACTACAGTAATAATGATAACGATAGTGATAATGATTATGATGATGTACGATAATCACAATGGACATAACTAAAACAATGATACTATAATCTTTTATCATTAATAATAACGGTACCGAAGATTTATCTTATATGGATTTTTATATATTTTTCAGTATACTTATCTGTTTAATGATAATAACAATGGTAATGATAATGATAATAATAATGGTAATAATGATAATGATATTAATCATAATGATGATTATAATAATAAGGATAGTAAATGATAATAACAATAATAATGTGAATAATACTGATAATGATGGAAATGATTTTAACAATAATTAGTAATATATTGATCGTGTTCATTGTAATCATAATAGAAATAATAATCTAATGATAATAACATTGTAGTGATGATGATATAGGTTTATAATAGTAATAATGATATTAAAGATAATGATGGTAATAATGATAATGGTGACAATTGAAATGATAATGAAAATGATGATGCTGATGATATTATTAACATTGATGATGATAATGATATTGTTGATACCACTATCAAAAAAATGTTGACAGAAATAACTATCGAAATACTAATAACAATAATAATACGAATATTGATAGGTAATAGGAAGAATTATAAATACCAATAGCAAGAATATTTAAATTAAAGATAAAGATATCAGTGATACTACTAATAATGATAATCTTAATGTGATAATAATCATACTACAATTACAAACAATGTTAATGATGATATTGATAAAGGAAGTAAGCAACAGCAATAATGATAATTACGATATACTTAATAATAAAATAGTATTGCTATTAATTTATTAGGAAGAGTAATAATGTTTGTCGAAAGTAATAACAAATAATAATTATAATAATGTTCATAATGATTTCAAGTGATAATGAAATAGTGTTTGGAGGATTAACTATGTATAATATCATAAATCCATTATAAATATCTGTCAATTCATTCATTCATTCCTTCACACTTGTCTCTTCATTTATTTCATTCTGTTCATAATTACTATAAATATCTATCGGTATTTATTGAATATTTACCTGCTTACTTCAGTCTTTGGTATGTGTTTTTTTTTTCATATATATATATATATATATATATATATATAAATCTTATTTTATACTTTTGTTTAAATAATATAGATTTTTTTTCTAAAAATTTAACTTAATTAAAGCCAAAGCTCAATGATTATATATAATAAATGACAGGGTTTGAATTCAATTTTTTTGTTGTTGTTGTTGTTTACGTAAGGAGGGGAGACCAATACCAACATAGGATTGTGAGGCCTTCGATATACTGTAAATGCTTTTACAGTTGTAGTAATAAAGACAATAGTAACGATGATGATAATAATTATAATGATAATAATGATACTGGAAACAACAATGAACCTAATGCTAATTTTAATGATTATAGTCTCTGTAATGATATAACAGTAATAAAAATGATAATGATAATATGATAATTAAGCTAGCATATAAGAAAAATCATGTTAATGATAATGATAACAATATCTATCATAATAATAATTATAAAAATAACAATAAAGATCATACAAATAAACATGACACTTACGAATCCAGAACAACAGAGATAATACTGATAATTATAGCTTAATAATTCTGATATAGTGTTTATATATTGACTCTATATAAATATTATATATATATATATATATATATATATATATATATATATATATATATATATGTATATATATATATATATATATATATATATATATATATATATATATATATATATATATGTATATGTATATATATATATATATATATGTATATGTATATATATATATATACATATATATATATATATATATATATATATATATATATATATATATATATATATATATATATATATATGTGTATATATATGTATATGTATATATATATATATGTATATATATATATATATATATATATATATATATATATATATATATATATATATATATTGTATGTGTTCTTGTCTGCTTATTCATCCAATGATAATGATAATGATGATAATGATATCAATAAAATGATAATGATAGTAATGAAATGATAATAGCAGTGAAAAAATGATACGGTAAAGGTAAAATTGATAATGATAGCAAATAAAAATATGAGTAGATGATAATGGCAATAAGAATAACAATGATGATCATAAAAATATTAATAATAGTGACATAATACTACTATTGGTTAATATGAGTTGGGCGTGTCGTGTTCATATGAATATGTCTTATCTATCATCTATGAGTGTATTTTCGTTCGTATCTACATTATTCATTCACAACGTATCTTATCTATCTATCTACTTTTTCTGGTCACTAATATAAACTTATATATACTTACTGTTATTCAATTTACTATCCATTTCTTATTGAATAACTTTCATATGTTTTAGTTACCTATTTCACTTTAATTATATGGAAAGTATCTTGGATTGCATATTGCTGATATCTCTATATATTTTTTCAAAGAAAATGTTTCGATTTAAATCCTTGGCAATTATGAATGCAAATATTACACTTAAATTTATCTTTTTTATACCCCGATAGATTGCATTTACATTGGGTTTTTGTTGCTATTATTTTCATTGCAATGACAGTTATGCATAATAACGATTTAGTGATGATTATGATACTGATGGTGATGATGATGATATTAGGAAGTAACAGATGATAATACATTAACATGCGACAATAATGATAATGACTGCGGGAATCTACTTACCAATTAATAATAATAAAAACAAAAAGGATAATGACAATAATGATAGTAATATTTATCAATGTTGATAATACTAATAGTTATTATCATAATAATTTTGACAATATTAGTCCTAATAAAACTAGTGGTGTTTGCAGGGCGATTTGTATATATATAAATGGTTTAATTAATGATTAATAGTCTTATTTGCCTCTTCATAAAGAGAAAAATTTGAAACTCAAGAGGTAATTCTTATACTAAAAAAATTATATATAAAAACTGACTGAACTTAGAACCAAAAAAGACTTAATTAATGACACAAAATTGAAGACGAATATGATCACAGCTATCGCTATTACATAAGTAGAAGTTATAATGACAATAAATAATGATGATGATGATGATATATGACATTGATGGTGTGTGGTTGATGATAATTAATTTGGAAAAGATTAACATGTAATAAGAAATAATAATATGCAATGATAAAACTGAGGATAATGATAATATATGATAATAAAACATTATTATATGATATTAATATCCATGCTTAATAATGACAATAGCGTAAAATACAATGATAAAACAGTATAGATATTATCAGTAATCGAAAGTTATTAAATAATGATAATGAAAATACTACTGATCAAATGGATAATGATAATACTGATTTCTTAATAAAAGAACAATGATTAACAACGCCTCCTGCAGTGGTTGTGGTTTCCTTTGGCTCTAGCTTAAGTGTGGTCGTTATATCCTATTCGGCGTTTGGTGAGCGCGGGACACAAGGAAGTCCTGGTGATGCGAAACACAGTGTTAGGCTGAATGGGCCATGTGGTGTGCTATGCGGTCGGTCGTTAACAGCAGCTGATCTTGTTTTCATGGCAGATAACATAGGGCATAAACCACGCCAGTTTATCACTACGCTGATGAGATCCACAACAACGACGATAGCAATAATTGCTTTATAGATATCTGCTTCCCTTCAAACTCAAAATATTGATCAGCGATTTTGGTAAGTTGTCAATAATGAAGTATTTATAAATAGGGACTTTTTTCTATGATATATAAATATATTTGCACTTTTTTCATTTACCTTAAAAATACCATTTTATATTCATATACTTCTTGAAATGCCAATGAGTATTCTGTGTGTTTATTATCTTTTCTGCAGTTTTTTACACTCTGATATATATTATGCTTACAAAAAATTCATCTTTTGATAATCTTTGTTTTACTATAGTTTCTTGAATTTTAAGCATTTTTGAATCTAGATTTCTTGGCTGTTTAAAATTAAATAGATAAAATGATAATTTTGATAAAGGAAGTGCTGACAGCAATAATGATATTTATGATACACGTAATAATGAATTAGTATTGTTATCAATGATAGTAAGAGCAATAATATTTGTCAAGTCAAGTAATAACAACAATAATTATATTAATGTTTATAATGATATTCTCATGATAATGATATAGTGTTTGGAGGATTCACTATGTATAATATCATAAATACATTATAAATATCTGTCAATTCATTCATTCATTCACACTTGTCTCTTCATTTATTTCATTCTGTCCATATTTACGATAAATATCTATCGGTTTTTATTGAAGATTTACCTGCTTACTTCAGTCTTTGGTATGTTTATATATATATATATATATATATATATATATATATATATATATATATATATATATATATATATATATAATCTTATTTTATACTTTTGTTTAAACAATATAGATTTTTTTAATCTAAAAATGTAACTTAATTAAAGCCCAAGCTCAATGATTATATATAATAAATGACTGAGGTTTTAATTTTTTTTTTTTTTTTTACCTATAGAGGGGAGATTAAATACCTCAAACATATAATATTGCTATAGTTGTATAACAGTTACAATGGTAACGATGATGATAACAACAATTATAATGATAATAATAATACTGGGAAACAATAAATGATGCTAATGCTAATAGTAATGATGATAGTCTCTGTAATGTTATAACAGCAATAAAAATGATAATCATAACATGATAATAAAACTAGCATATAAGAAAAAGGATGTTAATGATAATAATAACAATATTTATAATAATACTGATAAAAATAACGATAAAGATCATACAAATGAACATGACACATACGAATCCAGAACAACAGAGATAATGCTAAGAATTATAGTTTAATAATTCTGATATAATGTTTGGAGGGTTGACTTCATATGTTTATTTTATATTTATTATTATTTTTTTATGTGTTCTTGTCTGTTTATTCATCCAATGATAATGATAATGAGGATAATGATATCAATAAACAGATAATGATAGTAATGAAATGATAATAATAGCAGTAAAAATGATAATGGTAGACGTAAAAAATGAAAATGAGAGCAATAAAAATTATGATGATAATGGTAATAACAATAACAATGATGATCATAAAAATACCAATAATAGTGATAATACTTCTATTATTAATATGATAAGTGTGTCGTGTTCATATGATTATGTCTTATCTATCTATCTATATACCTGTCTGTGAATTCACACATTCATTCATTTAAACGTATCTATCTATCTAGCTACTTTTTCTGGTCGTCTACTTATAAACTTATGGCACATACTTACCGTTATTCAATTTACTTATCCACTTATTGAATAACTTACATGGTCTAGTTACTCATCACTCTAATTATAAGGAGTATCTGGATTGGTATATTGCTGATATTCCGGTATTTTTCAAAGAAAATGTTTCGATTTAAACTTGGCAATTATTATTAATGCAAAATTTACACTTAAATTTATCTTTTTTATACCCCGATAGATTGCATTTACATTGCTTTTGTTGCTATTATTTTCATTGCAATGACAGTTATGGCGTAATATTGATGATGATTATGATAGTGATGATGATGATGTGATGATATTAGGAACAATAACAGATGATAATGACAGTGATGAAAATCCGAATGCTAATAACAATGATAATGATCATCATGACAAGCCTACTTCTACCAATATATAATAACAATAAAAACAAGAAAGATAATGACAATAATGATAATAATATTAACAATATTGATAGTACTACTAATAGTTATTATCGTAATAATATTGATAACATTTGTCCTAATAAAATTAATAGTGTTTGGAGGTTTGATGTTGTATATGTTATTTTTTTTCTTTTTTTTTCGTCCGTCTGTTTACTTATAACACACACTTCTCGCTTCTTAATTTCTTTGTCTATTAAGTGATTTAGACTTATGACTTCAATAATAGTGAGTTACACTGAATATTTTCTCATTTTGATTAATGATGACTGGTCTTGTTTGTCCTCTTCATACAATGAAAAATATTGCACCTACAAAAAAGCCCTACTCTTCAGAACTAAGAAAATTTTATATAGAAACTGACTGAGAACTTAAAATCAAAAGACTTGAATTAATGACAGACGTAAAATTGGAAGAAGAATATGATCATTATGCCATCGCTGTTGCTGTTATGTTGTAGCTATAATGATAGTATGATGATAGTGATATGATGATGGTGGTGGTGGTGATGATAATAATTAAATTAAGAAATATTAATATGTAATGATAAAAACACAATGATAATGACAATATGATAATAATGATAGTTATACTAATAACGAAAAGCTTAACAATGACAACAGTAAATATTGGAACTATAAAAGCGGTATAGATATTATCAGTAATCGAAATGCTAACAGCAATAATGATAATGAAAATACTACTGATCATAGGTAAATGATAATACTTTTTGAAAAATGTACAAAACAAGTACCGAATCCGCCAACCTGAACCACTTGGCGACTTCGCTAGCTTTGCAATCAACAGGCTTGTTGTTGCCTTTCTATTGCTATGTTGTAAACAAGATTCTTCCTTCAATCACCCTAAGGTTTGCAAGTTTAAGCGTTCAGGTTATTTGCATTCTCGCTAATAAGGATATCAAGTGTAATTTCTCTTCTTATGCTAATCAAGTATCGGTTATTAGGATTATTTTACAGTTGGAAATTGCAATTTTCAACATTTGTATTTCTTTTTCACGGATATAACTTTGTAATTATATTGTATTACGAAAAACTACTCACACACACACACACACACACACACTCTCTCTCTCTCTCTCACACACACAAACACACAATCACATCCTTGCCCACAAAAAATGTCGTCTTTTCATTATGAATAAAAAAGAATGACAAAATTTCCCTTTACTCTTTAATTCTCTCCTGCTCTTCTTTTCATGGCAGATACGGTAGCGGCAAAAACCGCATGCCAATTTTAGAACTGTTCTGTATCCATTAACAGCGGCGATAGCAATAATAATTCTATAGATATCTACTTCCTCTTCAAAATAAAATAATACCGAAGGTTTTGCAAGTCGTCAGTTATGAAGTATGAATAATTACGTTCATTTGTTTTAGTTACTAGAAATAAATCTTCTGCAATTTTTCATGTAACTTTTATATCTGTTATCTTCATATACTTCTTGAAATGCCCAATGAGTTTCATTATATTTCTATTGTCTTTACTTCAGTATTTTTTACACTGACATGTATTATGCTTGCAAAACAATTTATCTTCTGATAATCTTTGTTTTTACTTGCAGTTTCTTACCCAAGTAGTTAACCTAAATTTACTATTGCGTAAAAAATAAATAAAAGTGGATGAATAAAACGTGTACAGGGAAGTTTCAACTGGTATGAATAACTAAAGTCTTTCTGCTCCAAATTGATCGTAAATGAGAGCAAAACAACCACCCAATCGGACCAACCAGAACCTCATTCAGATCTGAACCAACTTATAATCCAGAGGCCTGTGCTGCCTTCCCTGCGTGACTGCCGACCGGAGTGACCTTTTGACCTCGAGAGGGGACGTTATTCCCTTCCTGGGCGAACGCTCGTCAACTGCCAAACACGAGCAAGTGCTGAGGACACCTGTTAACTTTTCCCGAGGAAAGACTTCACTGGTCTCGAACCCGGGAACCTCCGACGCTGGAACCAACCTGGAAA
>BOPN01003513.1:52636-70136 GCA_017312705.2 Penaeus japonicus | reverse complement strand
TCTCGCTGATATGGTAATGCGAAATTAATCTTGTATTCATATATAAATTGGAACATTCTTAAGTATGGAATTGTCGATTAACTGAATATCTAATATCTTGCTCATCATTATTATTTTACTAGAGGCATAAATTGTAAATAATTATAATTGACGAATTTTATAAGAATTGGTTCACGAGAAACCACACACACACACACACACACTCATGCACGCACACAAGGAACAAAAATCACATCCTTGCCCACAAAAAGTTAATATCATCTACTTTTTTATGCGTAAAAAAATTATTCCAAAACTTCTCTTCACTTTAATTCTCTCTATCTCTTCTTCAGAAGTTAATAAAACGAGCTATGAACAGAGAGACAAAAGATGGCAGAAAGTAGTTATATGTTGATGGTTATAATAACTTTATAATAACTCTCCACAAACTATAATAATACATAAGACTTTCCAAGTCGTTATTAATGAAGTTTAAATATATACAGTCATTTTTATACTTTTAAATTTCTTTCATAATTTTTTTCATGTAATTTTAAACTTTTAATCTTATACTATTTAATTTACAGCTTAAAATATCCAATATGCTTTCATTATATTCCTATTCTCATTTTTATTACTCTTCCATGTTTTTTTTCACAATAACATGCATTATTCAAAACAAACAATCTATCTTATGGTAATTTTTTACTTGACTTGTAGATCTGCAGATTCTTCCCCAAGTAGTTTCTAATTAGCTAACATCCTAAAGACGGAGATTATTCATTTCCCAAAAGGCTTCCATAACACAATTCCCTTTTCCTTTATTCCTGCCTCAGGCTAAGTACAGCCTTGGTATAATTGTGGCATTGCTGTATTTTTTGTTATGGTAGGAATAAGATTCTATGATGTTACGTAGACAGTTCCGTAATAGTAGGCGGGACATGAATGAGTGAAAAATGAAAGACAGATGAACAAAGGGGTGGTTCGGTCATACATGGATGTGATTGTGTTTATATATATATATATATATATATATATATATATATATATATATATATATATATATATATATATATATATATACACACACAAACACACACACACATACACACACACACACATAGATAGATAGATTGATATACATATGAATATATATGTATATATATATATATATATATATATATATATATAGATAAATGAATTCTATACACATAAATAACCAGTAGAAAGATAAAATCATAAAAAAAGATAAAACATATCCAACTGACATAGTAGGAATCACCTCATTTTCGGAGAGATATTAAAAAAATCATGAAAGTCTGCATGGAGGGAGCAATCACCCCTCCACACGCCCAGGAACAACAATGGAAAGCACGAGCAAACGCACAAACTTTCCGATCATTGCCAACCCACACCCCACGACAATCAATAAGGACAATGTTGCATCACCCAGCGGACACGGCACCAAACACAGACGATGCAACAAAACAGCGCAAACAAAGCAATGGGAAATCCACCTCTGGTCCCTTATCATAGATCATTCATTACCTGTATTAAATTTATTGAGGCATATGTTGAAATGAATGGATACCGATATCTTTGTGATGCAAGGTGTGTTAGTGATATTTCGATTTTTTATATTAATGATTAGAATTACAATCGTAGGATTTTGCATAAGGTATAAAACACATGCTAAGAGGACCTGCAAGCTTCGGCAATGCGTTAGCGAGAGAAAACGCGTAAAGTAATTCTACATCCTTCAAAATCTTCGGCTAACAGGTGCCAAAGCTTTGACGTGTTAGACTTAAAGAAACATATAAAAAAAACATTCAATGCACAGCCAAAGGAAAGAAGAAACCAATGCTAACACGTCATTTAAAAAAAGGACACCACGCTAAGAGCCACTCCTTCATAATCAGGCCACTCCTTGACTCTATAGCTAAAGGAACAAAAAAGGCTAACCCCAAAGCGATATACATACATATGAATATATATATATATATATGTAGATATATATTGATATATAGATGAATAGAGATATATGTATATAATATCACAGATAAATGAATTCTATACACATAAATAACCAGTAGAAAGATAAAATCATAAAAAAAGATAAAACATATCCAACTGACATAGTAGGAATCACCTCATTTTCGGAGAGATATTAAAAAAATCATGAAAGTCTGCATGGAGGGAGCAATCACCCCAACACACGCCCAGGAACAACAATGGAAAGCACGAGCAAACGCACAAACTTTCCGATCATTGCCAACCCACACCCCACGACAATCAATAAGGACAATGTTGCATCACCCAGCGGACACGGCACCAAACACAGACGATGCAACAAAACAGCGCAAACAAAGCAAAGGGAAATCCACCTCTGGCCCCTTATCATAGATATTTCATCACCTGTATTAAATTTATTGAGGCAAATGTTGAAATGAAGGGATACCGATAACTTTGTGATGCATGGTGTGTTAGTGACGTTTCGATTTTTTTTTTTTTTATATTAATGATTAGAATTACAATCGTAGGATTTTGCATAAGGTATAGAATACATGCTAAGAGGACCTACAAGATTCGGAAATGCGTTAGCGAGAGAGAACACGTAAAGTAATTCTACATCCTTCAAAATCTTCGACTAACAGGTGCCAAAGCTTTGACGTGTTAGCCTTAGGTATGCAAAAGAAACATAGAAAGAAACATTCAATGCACAGCCAAAGGAAAGAAGAAACCAATGCTAACACGTCATTTAAAAAAAGGACACCACGCTAAGAGCCACTCCTTCATAATCAGGCCACTCCTTGACTCTATAGCTAAAGGAACAAAAAAGGCTAACCCCAAAGCGATAAACATACATATGAATATATATACATATATATATATATATATATATATATATATATATATATATATATATATATATATATATGTATATATATATACATATATATATATATATATGTATATATATATATATATATATATATATATATATATATATATATATATATATATATATATATATATATAGAGAGAGAGAGAGAGAGAGAGAGAGAGAGAGAGAGAGAGAGAGAAGAGAGAGAGAATGATAGAGAGAGAGAGAGAAAGAAAGAGAGAAATAGAAAAAGAGAACATGTACCTTTGTTTGTGTCAGTGTGCATTTATGCAAATATCAAAAAAAAAAAAAAAAAAATAACTCAGCTCGTAAACAAATCCTGCTAGAATTTGATATGTATTCAGTTTCAACACTGAAAGGCTCTTTACATTAATTTGTGATGTATTTTTTTAAACCGATTACTTTGTTTGTGTGATAGCATGTAGTTCGGTTTAATCTCAATCCACTCAACTCATAAGCATTGTATCGCCCTTTTAATTTGTTTTTGTGGTAAGAGTGTACGTAATCTAATCTATCTCTCACATTCTATCTGTTTTTTTTTGTTTTTTGTTTTTTTTCTCACTCAGATAACCCAGCCCTTGCTATCTCTCTCTCTCTCATTTTTCTTCTCACTCTCACACTATCGTACTCTTTCTTTCTCTCTCTCTCTCTCTCTCTCTCTCTCTCAGACACACACACACACAGACTCACTCACTCACTCACTCACTCTCTCTCTCTCACTCACTCACTCGCTCATTCACTCTCACGCTCACACTCACTCTCACTCTCACTTTCACTCTTTCTCTCACTCACTCACACTCACACTCACTCTCTCTCTCTCACTCTCACTCACTCTCTCTCACTCTCACTCACTCACTCACCCTAACTCTCTCTCTCTCTTTCTTTTTTTCTTTTTTTTTCTCTCGACTTGCCTATTCTCTGTGTTGTGAAATGTATATAAGAACCACTTCATAATACAGTCCATTGGCCCCGGCCTCGCCAATGGCTGTGGTCGACATCCGACATACTATTAGAAATACATTCTTTATTTATATAAAATACAATACACTTACATATTTATCTCTGATCTACTATTTACAACAGTTTGCTCTATATCTATGTCCTTAATGCTAGTACATTTTACGGGTTTGTTTCAGGTCTCTCTTTCACTCACTCTCACCTCACTCTCTCTCTCTCTCTCTCTCTCTCTCTCTCTCTCTCTCTCCCTCCCTCTCCCCTCCTCTCTCTCTCTCTCTCTCTCTCTCTCTCTCTCTCACTCTCTCTCTCTCTCTCTCTCTCTCTCTCTCACTCTCACTCTCTCCCTCACTCTCCCTCTCTCTCTCCCTCCCTCTCACACTCCCACTCTCACTCTCCCTCACTCTCACTATCTCTCTCACTCTCTCACTCTCTTTCTCTCTTTCCCTCTTTTCCGCCAATGACTGATGGGTCTCTACCGTATCCATTAAGGCAGATTAGCGTATCCCTACCTTTTTCGCATTTAGAGTTACGGCATCGAGACTAAATATTGGAATTCCCCGGCAGTTTCTCCTTAGATATTGACTTCAAAATGGATAAATGGAATTCGAGTAGCTCATTCCAAATTCCCATTTCTAATTGCTAGATGAAAATAGATTTATGATGATTGATTTGTTGTCTTTTCTTTTTTTTTTTTTTTCTTTTTTTTTTTCTTCTTTTTTTTTGACCGTGAGCTCGAAAGCGGCAATTAGGAAACCACAAAAGAAGTACTTGATAATGAGCCCTTATCAGTGTGCCAATAACGCTAACATCATTGACTTTATCTGCATTTACAGTGTTCCGAATTTATTCTGGTTGCTAATCAGGCAAATCACCTGCATAATGATTGTGCTCTTTTGGGCACCGTGATTAATTCGTTCATGTATATTAATGTATAGTTAATGCTCGGGAATAAATATGTATGTCGGATTTAGTGTTGATTAGAGGCATCACGTTGTATTGTTTAGTAGGTTGCGGCCCATAGTTGATTATGGTATAGATAGATGTTAGCTCATGGGTGCGTGGAAATGTATAGGCCGAATCTGACAGGCAGAGGTGTGCTTGTGTAACAAACTCTTGCGCTGAATTATTTCAAGCATGTGTGTGTTCGTGTGTGTATGTGTGTGTGTGCGTGCGTGTGTGTGTGTATACATATATATATGTATACATATGTATAAATGTATATACATACATACATATATATATATATATATATATATATATATATATATATATATATATATATATTCTAGATATACTAGAATCATATATACTCTTGCCAACTTTACACTCTCGTAAAAAGGATTTTAAGAAGAACAATATAAAAAAAAATCGCTGTCGACTTCCCAACGGATTCGCCAAATGAACTTAATCTGATATGCTTGGTATAGATTAGTTATTTATTTTTATTAATGGATTTTCGGCTTTCAATGCTTCCCTTTGTTTAGATTTTTCTTCTTTTTTTTACTATGATTGTTATGAAAACTTTCTTAATCATCGCTTTCACATGATTAGCATAATCGTTATAATTATCATTAATAATGATAGTAGTGTTAATATTATTGTTACTATCATCATTATTACCATTATTATTATTGTTATTATTATCAATTTTATTATAATTGTTATTCTAATTAATGTTTCTATCATTATCATGATATGTCCTTGTTAATACCATTACTAATACTATAATTATCTTTATCATTATTATTACCATTATTGTTCAATATCATTTTGTTTCATTGCTAAATCAATTTCTCTCTATACTGTCAATAGCGTTAAGAATATCATTATCCTTTTCTTTTAATGTACTATTTGTCTTCATTATCACTACAATTAGTCAGTATTTCATTCTTTCTATTTCTCTTTCTTTCGTTTTCTCTGTCTCTCACTCTTTCATTCTTTCTTTTTCCTCTCTCTCTCTTTCATTGTTTCTTCTCTCTCTCTCTCTCTCTCTCTCTCTCTCTCTCTCTCTCTCTCTCTCTCTATCTCTATCTCTATCTCTCTCTCTCTCTCTCTCTCTCTCTTTCTCTCGCTCTCTCTCTCTCTCTCTCTCTCTCTCTCTCTCTCTCTCTCTCTCTCTCTCTCTCTCTCTCTCTCTCTCTCTCTCTCTCTCTCTCTCTCTCTCTCTCTTTCTCTCTCTCCCTCTCTCTCTCTCTCTCTCTCTCTCTCTCTCACTCTTTCTCTCTCTCTAACTAACCTAATGTTAGGCATATCATACAGCAACTCGAGGCCATAGTTTTAAAAGCATAATGTAAAGTATTTTAAAATTCTTCTCATTATGAGGGAACCGAAACACACTAACCTTTGTTGAAAAGGTTTTGTTGCCAATAGACCTACTTTGTATTCAGCGACACAGAATTGCCAACTCATCTCCCATCCACTGGAACTGAATCACACACGCAAATGACTTTGTTAGTTATTTTCCCGATTTACTTCGTTATAACTGCATAATTGCTATCTCCTTTATCTATCTTTATCTATCTATCTATCCAGGTCATCATTCAACTTTCGTTAATAACAATCACAATTGCACTTTCTTTCACTATTTACCGAATTTTCTTTTCTTTTTTTCCCTCATTATTTTCCCTCGAGATTCCATTCAGTACGAAGGTCTTCTGTGAGTTATCTTCTCTCTCCTTTAAGTAATATCGTGGACTCACCTTTTCCAATTTCACAACTTCTTTTGCACTCGCCAATCCCCAGCTTCTGTCTCCTGTGCGATAAAATGTCAACGTCGGTCTTGTTTTTCTTATCTATTCCTTATCTTTTCTTATCTTTATTGCATTTGATTGTTCATGCATCGTTTCTGATTAGAGGCAAGATTTGAGGCTGTTATAAGTGTCATGATTTTTGTCCTTATATATATTTTCTCTCTCTCTCTCTCTCTCTCTCTCTCTCTCTCTCTCTCTCTCTCTCTCTCTCTCTCTCTCTCTCTCTCTCTCTCTCTCTCTCTCTCTCTCTCTCTCTCTCTCTCTCTCTCTCTCTCTCTCTCTCTCTCTCTCTCTCTCTCTCTCTCTCTCTCTCTCTCTCTCTCTCTCTCTTTCTCTTTTCCTTTTTCTTCCTTTTTTTTTTCTTTCAAATTTCTTTTTTGTCTTTCCTTTTTATTGCTTTACTTATTTTTTCTTTTTTTTTTCTTCTTTTTTTTATCCTCCTCATAAATTCCATGTTGTGATGTTTTGCTTCATCATTTCCAGGAATTTCGCGATATTTATAAATATCTGTTATCCTCTTTCTCCCTTTCGTCTTTCTCTACGCCAACCTTTCCAAATTCTAAAATATTAAACGAATTCCTTTCACACGGGGAAATCCTTGTTTGTTTGTCATTAGCTTTACTCTCATTCGTTGCCTCTGCCATTTATACTATTACCATAATCATTATTCCCATTCTATCAGAAAGGCGAGTATCAGAAGAAATACAAAGTCGTGAATATGATACAATTGCAATAAAAAATCACATACCTTCCGGCACCTGGATTCTGTTTTTTTTTCACTTTGTTTGTTTTTCCTGTTGTTATGTTGCCCTTTCTTGTATGCTGTTTTTGTTGCTGTGTTTATTATCATCAACGTGTTTCTATTGTTGCTATGGTTCATTACTATGATGATTGTTATTGATATTTTCTTTAGGTTTATCATCTGCAGTACCATTATTGCAATCTTTATCATTCTTGTTTTCATACTTTTACTTTTTTAAGCTTTAGTATCATCATTCATTATGCTTTTTGTCATCTTCATCATTATCAATAATACCATCACTGTTGTTGTTTTTTTGTCGTTGTTGTTATTGATAATATTATTACCACTATTACCCTTATTAATAGTAGCAGAGTAATGTCATTATCCAAATTATCATTGCAACGATTACATACTTCTATTTCTATTAACCTTTCCTATTTTGTCATATCACTATCATTCTTATTATCCTGTTATTCTTGGTCTTCCTAAAGCCATCACCATTTTCACTATCCATTTATTTTTTATCTTTCTATGACTCAGCAAATCCAATGCAACGCTTCACCTCCTCTTTACAGCCCAATTTCACATATACATTGCAATTATCTTGAATTCGCAATATTCTTACATCATGGGACTGTAGCGCCGATCCAACCACTTAGCTACAGTCCAAAGCAATTACAGCTTAATCTATATGAGAAAGAATGGGCGCTTCATCCCGCCCGCACTGCACAGGGACATTCCTACGGCGTTGGCATTGCAAGGGCAAACCGAACCAAACCCGAAGGAATAAGCGAATGAAATCCTGCCTTGCAAAAACGCCTCTGATTTAGGCTTTCACTTGGTTTTGTTGGATTTGCATAAAGAGAAGTCGGCAGAGTGATAGAGAGTCGAAACGAATTGTTCCCGGTTTCCACTCACACTCATTCGCCGGGTAGTTGAATAAGCTCAGGATTACCAGATCCTAGGGATATACTGCGGTATTCCTTTGGGGCAATACCGTGGCTGGGGTGTGCAACATGCTGGCCTGGTCGAGCATTATATGAGTTGTTCCTGTCATAATGTAATCCTAAATCCTAATCCATACGCACGCAATGAGATTCATGTACGAGCAATTATACTCTTTCATTATAATTCTATCATACTTTTTTCAATAAAAGGCGAAGTATAATGTAATCCTAAATCCTAAATCGATGAGATTTATGTACAAGCATTATACTGTTTCATTATAATTCCATCATACTTTTTCATTAAAAGGTACATATAAAAACAAGCCATACAATATGAAGAACAAATATACCTCTGAGATACTTTGGCCTATCCATCACTGCCAGATGAAAGACATTGCAATGAGCGTATACACAACTCGTTATCTGTCTGCCAAAGATAAACCGAGAGATCTATACTGCACATTCATTCTCAGCATCTTCCTAGGCAATTGCTTTTAGCTGGATGCCAGATGTATGTAGAAGAAGAAAGGTATGAATGAGACTGAATATCTAAACAACGAGAGAGATGTATCTGACGCGTTTCGACGGAGGTCTCTCTCAAAAATACATGTATTTTTGAGAAAGAACGAAAGAAAGAACTTGGTTTACCACTTATCTGTCTATACACCTGCCTGTCTCTGTCTCTGCCTCTGTCTGTACCTGTCTGTCTGTCTGTCTGTCTCGTTCATTCTCACTCTCTCTATATATATATATCTCTCTCTATCTATCTATCTATTTATCTCTCTCTCCCTGACTCTCTCTCTCATCCTCCTCTCCCCCCCTCTCTCTTTCTCTCTTTCTCTCCTCCCCCTCACCCCCCCCTCTCTCTCTTTCTTTCTCTCCTCCCCCTCATCCCCCAACCTCCCTCTCTCCCCTTCTCTCTCTCTCTCTCTCTCTCTCTCTCTCTCTCTCTCTCTCTCTCTCTCTCTCTCTCTCTCTCTCTCTCTCTCTCTCTCTCTCTCTCCCTTTCTCTCTCTCTCTCGCTCCTATCCACTTAACCTTGGCCATTGTCCAAGCTTCCTCTGCATCTCCCTCCCCTTCACGTTTAATCTTAAAAATCAATATAAATCACCCAACTTTCTTCTCTCTCCAGTTGATCATATGTTTCTTCTGCATATATTGCAACAGATGAAACCACGCAGAAACACTTACATCGTAATTAAGTTAATCATTTCTTCTATATTTTGCAACAGATGAAACCACGCAGAAACATTTATATCTTTATTAAGTTAATCATTTCTTCTAGATATTGCAAGAGATGTAACCACGCAGAAACATTTACATCGTAATTAAGTTAATAATTTCTTCTATATATTACAACAGATAAAACCACACAGAAACTATCTCTATTAAGTTAAGAGCGAATAGAAATACGGACAAACCTATCTTTCTGCTCTACAATCACCAAATAATTTGCAACATATAACATGAGACTATAAAACACAATCCAAGGAAGTAATACGAAGCGTCAACAAAGAGACGAGAAGACAAAGCGATCCAATAGAGTCCATAATGACAGACATAATGTTAATGGATAATTATTAGGGCAATCCACAAAGAGTAATGATACGAATGATGCGAAATATACGACCGAAGAAGCAGGTCGTTTTGGAAACTAGCTTCCTTAATTAGGTAATTGTTATCGTCAATATTATCCCTTTTATGATAATGATTATGATAATGATTGTAATAGTTGTGGTGGTAATGATTGTAATAGTTATGATGATAATGATTGTGATAGTTATGATGATAATGATTGTAATAGTTGTGATGATAATGATTGTAATAGTTGTGATGATAATGATTGTAATAGTTATGATGATAATGATTGTAATAGTTATGATGATAATGATTGTAATAGTTATGATGATAATGATTGTAATAGTTATGATGATAATGATTGTAATAGTTGTGATGATAATGATTGTAATAGTTATGATGATAATGATTGTAATAGTTGTGATGATAATGATTGTAATAGTTATGATTGTAATAGTTATGATGATAATGATTGTGATAGTTATGATGATTATGATTGTAATAGTTATGATGATAATGACTGTAATAGTTATGATGATAATAATGATGAAATGATAATAATAATACTATCATCATTACCGATATCGTTATCATTAATTTTATATTTATTATCGTCCTTATTATGATGATGGTGGTAGAGATGATGATAATTTAGATAATGATAGTATTAACAATAGTAATAATGTTAAAGATGATGATAATTTAGATAATGATAATTTCAACAATAGTGCTAACATTGAAAATAATAGTCTTATAATCATGATTCCATTACAAATACCCCCCAACACTCCCCCTCATAGCCAATGCTTACGCCCACCCCCCCGCCCCCCACCCCCTAATCATTACAGACCCAAAGAACATGTCTATTACATACACCACATTATTTTCACTCGCTGAGCTCGCGTTCGTATGCGAGTCACAACGACCGCTAGTTCATGGTCTATGTCACAAGGCGAAAGTTTGGATGGTTGAGTGTCCATTCAACCATAGAAGAGGAGGTCGCGGGAATTGGGAATTGGGAATGTCAGGAATAAGGATGGTGATAGGAATCGTAATGATGATGACAATTGTGGTAGAAAAGATAGAATGGTAATATTAATCATGATATCAATGGTAGTAATGATTATAGTAATAATAATGATGATGATGATGATGATGCGGAGGAGGAGAAGGAGGAGGAGGAGTAGGTGGAGAAGGTGGAGGTGGAGGTGGAGGAGGAAGAAGAGGAGGAGGAAGAGGAGGAGGAGGAGGTGGAGGAGAAGGAAGAGGAGGAGGAAGAGGAGGTGGAGGAGGAGGAAGAGGAGGAGGAGGAGGAGGGGGATAAGCATGATGTTAGCAATAATGATAATATATATATATTTTTTTTTATGATAATAATAATGACAGAAAAATAATGATGATGATATCAATTGATAGCTTTTACTATTTCGATCTTATTTACCATGTTAATAGTCAAGATCATGGTCACTATCATTCATATCTTTACTAACATTGTTATCCTAATTATCATATCATAATTCTCATCATCAGTACATAGATAAAGATGATTATTGTTATCTCTATCAGTATTATTATCATCACTACAACTACTACTGCTCTAGTCGTGACACGATTTCTTTCTTTTTCTTTCTTTCTTTCTCTCTTTCTTGGCGACTGATTTCACTGATTTCATTCCCTAGTCTCCTTCTCATTGCATATCTTTTGGGTTACTCGAAGGGTAATCCAGGAACCGGATGACGTAGGCTAAAGCAGAAATTTTCCTTGCATTATTTTATTTTATTTTATTTTAAAATGCAACCACTTTAGGATGAGACTTGAAAACTTAGTATGAGTTTTAATGACAGTCTGGCAATTCTTTATCAGAAAACTGCATTTTAGAGATAAAGGGGAAATCTATTATATATGTAGTCCTTTGGGAAAGAAAGGTATCATCTCTTACACTCTGATAAGCTTTCTAAAATCAAAGTTTTTTTATCTATTTATTTTTATTTTTATTTATTTATTTTTTATTTTATTTTTATTTTATTTTTTTTTTATCACACCGAAAAAGAACTCACAAGTAGACAAAAAGTTCCGAGGGGTTTCCTGGAAATCCAAATCCTGGAAACATCCTGCTGTTGTTTCCAGGATTTGGTTGTGTTGTCCTTTCTCCATTATTTAAACATTTTCTAAAACAGAACTTAAACGTTAAAAGAGGTTTGATATTTCAGGAATAATGGTTGATTAATCTTATGTATATCGCATAGTATAATTTATGAAAAGCGAATCACCACGAACTGAATAAATATATGATGCCTTATCTTATAGAAATGCCGCATCGGGCATTTTCTCTACCTCGAGGCATGTAAAATGAAGCCGGGTATAAATGCCTTATAAAAGTATATATAAAGAAGATTGTAATTATCTACAAAATGGAGAAAACGATCAACTAATAAATAGACTTCCCGTAAATACTAATATCTCCTATAAATTACATCATTAATAGGATTCTCACCACCCGAATCATGATAAACAATCAATTCCGTATCTCATAACGACGAAAAATTGCAATAAATCAGAACATGAACATAACACTGCATATTTATCGGTAAACATCGACCTACAAACACCTTGCAAATTCAGTCATTCCCAAATCTTAAATTGCAACAACGGCCTTGGAATATTGAATAAGGCAAATATGGAATTCCAGCTGCACAAACAGTAATTAAAGCAACAGAAGCAATGTTACCGCGTGGCCTCCATGAGGGAGCGTGAACAGTAACCAAAGTAAACATTCAGGCAAAGGAATATATTCCTGTGCATGACGATATATCTAGACGTACTTTATGGATAACAGATCACTGAATATAATCTTTATATATATGTATGTATATATAATATATATATATATATATATATATATATATATATATATATATATATATATATATATATACATATATATATATATATATATATATATATATATATATATATATATATATATACATATATGTATATATATATATGTATATATATATATATATATATATATATATATATATATATATACATATATGTATATATACATATATATATTATATATCAACACAGATAGAAATACCGATTACGAAGGAAAAATGCTCACAGAACAAAAGAAATACGATTCAGATTATCCAGGTTTCGAGCGCACATGAGCAATTGGCAGCGTCCAGCACTAACTGTAAATCCATCTCTGGAACAGCATTAACTCTTGTACTTAAATCTTAATACTGCACACCCTCAGACAGGACTAATTAATTCCACCATTCATTTATTCCTATAATGACAACTTTATCAACCACGGGGGTCGAGTTGCCATTAACAGTTGTTCTTGGTACTAAGGACAAAAGTCTAGACATTCTCATATTAAAGATGGATTGTGGAAATTTATCAATATATAATATATTCTAATAAGTTGTGTCATATTCGAATTGCCGATCTTATTCTTAATAAAGATGAAACAATGATAAGAGAATCCAGTTATTGACATGGATATTCCTGGTTGGGAAAACTTTACCTTTTGTGAAATATATTCATGAAATCAAAGAGAGCTTTTATTAACATCACTATTAGTTGCAAATTCGTATCACATATTTTATTATTTAAAGTTTAAAAACACAGAGACATCTGTAATCATTTTCCTCCCAAGGTGGAACAGGGAAAGTAACAATTTCTTAGGCGTTATAGACAACGATAATACAAATAGATTCGATTATATTTTCTCCGGTTTGCACGAGAAAATTACAGGTGATATGGTGAACTAGACTATCACAACAATAAACGAATTAGTTTAAAGGAAATCTGATAACTGCGCCTTCCCTTCATATCAAATTGTAACATAAGGTGTGATTAATTGCTTATCCGGCGATAGAATACGATGTAAGTTATAATATATACAGTAATTATTATCTTTATGGTATGGGATGTCTTTGTATCTTGTTATGTATTAATCATAATTGTGATAAAGCGTAGCAGGTGTCATATATCAATCTGTAATCAAAACATTTGTCAAGAAAATTATAATTCTTGCTGTGATTCTTGAATATAGTCGTCGTTATCAATAAAAGCAGTAACCATTAAAATCTTAGACCTAGTCAGTGACAAACCGACATATACGAATTATATAAGATTATTTCACTTCTCTCAGTACTTTTATTATCGTGAAAACTAACCAGACATTATTGCTCAAGAGTATCAAATGTTTATACGTTATTACTTGAAACGACTAAATCATATATTAAACCACAACAAACATTTTTATACTCGTATATGTATATGTATATATATATATATATATATATATATATATATATATATATATATATATATATATACATATATAGACAGATAGATAGATAGATAGATAAATAGATATGAATATAGATATCAGCGCAACGACCTTTCGTCTCCAGTTAAATAAGCTCATAAGTAAAGAAGTTGTATTTCGTAATACAAAAGTGAGAGTTAATGTAATTTTCTCGCTTTACATAAACCCATCGCTCTGTAGACTTGATAATAATAAATTAGGGTGATATATGGCCCGTGTATGTTCAAATGTATATTTGGTATTATTATACACATACTTACATATAATAACATAAAAAGTCAATTGTAATATATAAGTATTAAGGAGTTGGGCATGACTTTAGATTCAATCCAGCAAATACATTCACAGTAATATAATTCAAAGCTTTATCATTTTATAGCCAGAGTATGACTGTATGTGTTGCCTTTTGTCAATTGCATTATTAATTGCAGGGACGTTCCTTAAAGTGGATATTTTGTAATAAGTACTAGGACAGTGCCAAGTACTTGATCCTGCAATAGTCTGCTGTTTTTTCAAGCATCGAATACCCCAATGCAAAAAAGTACAAATAATGTTATCAACATGTGCAATATATTCATTGTGTTGCTTCACTATATCTTTGCAATCACTGATGAACAAATTTAATTAATGTCTTGTAGGTGGTTTTTATACAATCAAAATAATACAATGCAATAAACGATCAAATTGATATATGATATACGACTAAAAGATTCAAATCCCATTTATTAGTTAAACAACGACAGGATAGCGCATTTACTGCTTTCATTTTATCAGCATCATGATAAGCAATGCGGAAATAATAATAATAATAAAAAAAAAAAAAAATGTTTACTGCCAGGTTCTGTTTGTGATTAGGTCGAAATACTTGAAATGTTGATGGAGGCTGTTTTTATGTTTTATGACTGGTATCTTTATTATTGGTACTTGTCGTTACTATTTTTTATGTAACTACCATCATTATTGTCGTCCTCATTAATTTGTTCATCTGTCACGCCCATGTAGCGTGGGCAGGTTTGGTACATTGCAGATATGGTTATAACATGATATTATATTCCGAATGTATACAAATATATATATATATATATATATATATATATATATATATATATTCATATATATATATACATAGATATAAACTATGTATATCTTTTAGTACATCAAAGAGGGTGACGTGGCTTTTTGAACCAAAGCCTAGACGGCCAGAAAGTTATATCACATAACACTCCTAGATATATACACAAGTATTTTGTTACAGCTTTCACGCCTTTGAAAATTTATTCGCTCAATCAAATTTCCCTGCAGGAGGTTCTACTCCAAAATGGGATTGTTCTGCCCGTAGACTTTACTGTGATTCCGTCCCCCGGAGGTGAACTCATATTAGTTTTGTTTGTGTATTCAAGCAAACACACATACACATGTAGACTGTATAAACATAGGAACATACATATATTCAGATATGTATCTGTATATTCATCTTGGTGTGTATATATATATATATATATATATATATATATATATATATAAATCCATCTCTGGAACAGCATTAACTCTTGTACTTAAATCTTAATACTGCACACCCTCAGACAGGACTAATTAATTCCAGCTTTCATTTATTCCCACAATGACAACGTTATCAACCATGGGGGTCGAGTTGCCGTTAACAGTTGTTCTTAGTACTAAGGACAAAAGTCTTGACATTCTCATATTAAAGGTGTATTGTGGAAATTTATCAATATATAATATATTCTAATAAGTTGTGTCATATTCGAATTTCTGATCTGATTCTTAATAAAGATAAAACAATGATAAGAGAATTCAATTGCTGACATGTATATTCCTGGTTGGGAAAACTTTCCTTTTTGTGAAATCTATTCATAAAAATCAAAGAGAGCTTTTATTAACATCACTCTTAGCTGCAAATTCGTATCACATATTTTATTCTTTAATGTTTAAAAACGCAGAGAAATCTGTAATAATTTTCCTCGCAAGGTGGAACAGGGAAAATAATAATTTCTTAGGCGTTATAGACAACGATAATACAAATAGATTCGATTATATTTTCTCCTGTTTGCACAAGAAAATTACAGATGATATGGCGAACTAGACTATCACAACAATAAACGAATTAGTTTAAAGGAAATGTAAATCTGAATGCCAAAGTATAACATAAGTGCAGTTGATTGCTTATCCGGCGATTGAATACGATGTAAGTTATAATATATACAGCAATTATTATCTCTATGGTATGGGATGACTTTGTATCTTGTTATGTATTAATCAGAATTGTGATAAAGCGTAGCAGGTGTCATATATCAATCTGTAATTAAAATATTTGTCAATAAAATTATAATTCTTCCTGTGATTCTTGAATTTAGCCGTCGATATCAATAAAAGCAGTAACCATTAAAATTTTAGACTTAGTCAATGACAAATCGACATATACGAAATATATACGGAAGATTATTTTACTTCTCTCTGTACTTTTATTATTATGAAAACTAACAAAATATTATTGCTCAAGAGTATCAAATGTTTATACGTTGTTACTTAAAACGACTAAATCATAAATTAAACCACAACAAACAATTCTATACTCGTATATATATATATAGATAGATAGATAGATAGATATCTGCGCAACGACCTTTCCTCTCCAGTTAAATAAGCTCATAAGTAAAGAAGTTGTAATTCGTATTACAACAGTAAGACTTAATGTATTTTTCTCGCTTTACATAAACCCATCGGTCTGTAGATTTGATAATAATGAATTAGGGTGATATAAGGCCCGTGTATGTTCAAATGCATATTTGGTATTATTATACTCATACTTACATATAATAACATAACAAGTCAATTGTAATATATAAGTATCAAGGAGTTGGGCATGACTTTACATACAATCCAGCAAATACATTCCCAGTAATATAATTTAAAGCTTTATCCTTTTATAGCCAGAGTATGACTGTATGTGTTGCCTTTTGTCAATTGCATTATTAATTGCAGGGACGTTCCTTAAAGTGGATATTTTGGAATAAGTACAAGGACAGTGCCAAATACTTGATCCTGCAATAGTTTGCAGGTTTTTCAAGCATTGAATACCCCAATGCAAAAAAGTACAAATAATGTTATCAACATGTGCAATATATTCATTGTGTTGCTTCACTATATCTTTGCAATCACTGATGAACAAATTTAATGTCTTGTAGGTGGTTTTTATACAATCAAAGTAATACAATGCAATAAACAATAAAATTGATATATGATATACGACTAACAGATTCAAATCCCATTTAT
>BOPN01003513.1:48616-50343 GCA_017312705.2 Penaeus japonicus | reverse complement strand
TTTTTTTTAACCAGCAGATTATTGCAGGATCAAGTAATTTTATTCTATTTATATATCTTATTTTTATATCCCAAAGATTTCACTTTGCAGAGACCGTTAGTGTCACCTGTTTACCGATCGTCTGTTTTTTCCTTAAATTTTGTGCGCGAGTTACTATGGTGTTACACTATCAAATCGATTTCGATGTTCATATAGTGTTCCATGTTGATATCTGTTATTCACCATTGCTGTTTATAATCAGCACCACATTCCTGACACCACAAGCCAGTGTACTTATATATGCATATCACCAAAGTCGTTTCACCTGTACGCGTGAAAACAGATTTATCCTCTATCGTTTGCTCCACATAATCGGCTCTCTTTATGGATAATTTATTAGTTGATTAGTGTTTTCTCCGATCTGTCGATAACATTACCTAACAAGTATTTTGTTTCTAGGGTATTTTTTACTTGATTGGAAGGGATTTTGAGATTTTGAATCCTAATCTGAAATCAATTTAAATCCATCAAGTCTAGATTTCAAGATACCTTAGTAACATTTCTTTGCTATTTTTCCTATGTAAACATTTAAAATGAATTGTTTATCTGTGAAATTCAGTAAGAATGTCAATGATGAGTTACATAATATTGTACTAAAAGTAATTCAATTTCAAATGCCTGAGAAAGAATATTATGTTTTTCCTACAAAACAAGCGGGAAGTGTCCAGGTGCCTTTTGATTCCGGGAAAAAGTTTAGTCTCCCAAAATAAAAGTTCCTGCTGCCCTAAATTAAAGTTCATTGATTCAATTTGAGTATTTCTTTGACTTTTAGAATTCATTCAGATCTCCTCTTGCTCTCGTGGAGATATTCACGAGGGTTTTCCTGTCACAAATTCTAAAAAAAAAAAAAAACATTGTTCATTAACCAGTAAAAACCTATTTTCAAAGCAGGCAAGCACTAGGCAATCACTTGATTTTCGAATACGCTATTAATGCGCTTCTTGTATAATTTTCTCGTGGCTTGAAGAGAAGCACCTGCGCAGAAGTATGTATTGTGCTACAAAATGAATTACCTTTTGCGCTGAAGTTGATTTGTGTGTGTGTGTGAAAAGTTGAGTTTACACTTTTTTGGCAGTTTAAAACTTATAACGTCTTCAAGAAGTTGAAAAACTGACCCAGATGTTTTTGGCTACATTTGTGGTGGCTACACTTTTTCAAGAAAATAAAAAAAAACGACCTCTGATTTTGTGAAGCAAACTTACTACACCTCTTTTAAACACTAAAACACTACATTGAGACTACTTACTTCATTTTAAACACTAAAAAAAACACTACTTATTATATTTCAAACACTAAAACACTACAACAGTTATTTACTATAACGATGGGACCATACCAATGACTGCTATCTTTGAAATGTGAGTGTCTTTAGATTAATCAAGAAATTAAGAAAAACTCGGCAAACTATCCTGATCAACGACGACCAATTCTAAACAACGAAGAACTTCTTGTGCCAAACTTCACAAAACTTCGTAAAGATACAGATGACCCGGATTACTTTGACCCTATCTCATCAACCATCTGATGAAAATGAATTTGGTGACCTGGTCTGGGAGACTTGCACTTATCGAAAGAGTCTGCGGGAGTTCTTGCATCTCGGTTGAAGGGAGAAAGATCTTAAAGAAGGAACCAAAGTCCCCTTCTGTTGCATAGGGATGTTGACTTTTTTTTAATTCTTTGCAGAGAAA
>BOPN01003513.1:33616-41116 GCA_017312705.2 Penaeus japonicus | reverse complement strand
TCACGTCGAGGTGGCTGGAGAAGGCGTGCGCGAGCTGAGACAGGTGCAGGGGCGAGCGCCAGAGGAAGAACACGACGGAGAGAATGATGACGGTCGTGAGCGTTTGAGTCTTGTATCGCAGGTCAACCGTCACGAGAGGCCGACGGGCGCACGAGGGATTCGCCGCGTCCCCCTGCGCCGAAGGAATGACTCCAGCGCAGGAGGAGTCCCTCCGGCTCTCGCTCGAGTGGATCTTGGCGGAGTTCTGGCGGATCTTGAGCAGGATCCCCGCGAAGCTGAAGCTCATCACCAGCACGGGCAGGAGATAGATGACGAGGAAGGTGAAGCTGACGAAGACGAGGTCGCCGGGGGGGCGCGACTCCCTCGGCCGCCACTCGCAGTGCGTGAGGCCGGGGGGCAGTGGCAGGGACGTGTAGACGCCCAGGCCGACGAGGGGCGGCAGAGACACGGCCAGACTCACCACCCAGGAAATCGCGATGATGCAGCACGTGATGCACGGGGTGAGGACCTCCTGCTGGCGGACGATGATGATGTAGCGGTCCACGCAGATGACGGAGAGGGCAGCCACGCCCTGAATCTGCATGACGCTCAGCATGAAGGCGTGGGCGCTGCACATAGGCGAGGGAAGGAGCCATCCTCCTCCGGCCAACGTGATGAGGTCCAGCGGGAGCAACAGCAGAAGGATGACTGTATCAGACAGCGCCATGGCAGCCAGCAGGAGGTTGATGGCAGACCTCATGGCAGCGGATCGACACACCAGGATCACCACAATGCCGTTGCCAATGCCCCCGACCAGAGCCATCACCACGCCCACGAACCCTAAGAACGCCCGCTCGCCCACAGGCACGCTATCCCCCCAGCTGTCGTTGCTAGACCCATTACCCAATCCCACGCCCGTCGAGCCTATTTCAGACCACGTCATTGTCTCCGAATTCCTACAGCATACCGCATCCGAATCACAAACCCCAAAGGAATCTCAACCCACAAACCTTTTCATAGAAGATATCTCATCCTTTCCTATATATCTCGGAGGAATTCACAGAGAAATGACCCATGATTCATCGGGAGAACAAAAAAAGTCAATCGGAAAATCTAAATCTAAAACTAGATAACACAGTTGAAGGGGATTTGTCCTCAGGAACAGTTCTGAGTTGTCTCTTGTGTCAACGTCGTCCTCTTGCCATTAGCTTCTGTGAGGAAAGGAGGAAAATAGCCTCATTAATATAAAAAAAAGGGAAGCGTGTGTTATTATCTATAATTAGTTGTTGTTTTTTTATGATAATTATTACTAGTTTATTATTTTTCTTGTTTATCATTGTTATCAAGATCATTATCTTCATTATTGTTACTATGATATCAAAGGTTATTATAATTTTCCTGTATATTTATCATTACTGTTATTGTTGTTATTATTATTATTATCATTATCATTCTTATTATTATTATCATTATCATTATTACTATTACTATCATTATTAACATTAAAATTATTATTGCTATCCTAATCATTACTACTAGTATCATTTTTCATTTGCATCATTCTCATTACTAATATCATTATCATTATCATAACTAACATTATCATCTTCGTTGGTGTTGAATAATAATAGACTAAAATGCTGCTAATGATAATGAAATTCAATATTAATAATGGTACAAATAATGATGATAATGATAATGATAACAATAATGATAATAATACAAATATATATAAAAAAACATTCATAATAATATAATGAGAGTAATAGCAGTAAAAAAGGGGAAAAAAGTCATCATTACGGTAATAATAGTGATAATGATAACAATAGTGATATTTTAAAGAGATGATAATGATAACAATCATAATGATTATAACAGTAATGGTAATAATCACACTAATAATGATAATAACAATGATACTGAGAATGCTGAGTAATAGTAATAATACTATCAGTGATTATAATGATAATGATGATAAGAATAACGATGATAGGATAATGAGAATAATGATAATGATGATAAGAATAATGATGATGATATTTATCATTGCTGTCATTGTCCTTATTAAATTTTTTGTCATTCTCATTATGATAACATATATGATAAAGTGGAATGTGAAAATTACATTGATGAAGATTTTCATAATGAAAATAATTATTATAATGAAAGTGCATTACTCGTATCAATTATAATAATTATGATCATGAAATGGATAATCTTAATGATGATAGTGATAACAAGAAAAGTAATCATAATGATGGTAAAAGTGGTAATGATTATGATTATTATGATGATTAATGATAAAAACGAGCGTAATGAATGATAATCATTACAGTGATAATAAAAATAGCAACAATAGTGGTTGTAATAACATAGATTTTGATAATAATGATAACAATTATATCAATTATAATAACAGTAAAAAGGATAATGATGATAATAATGATGATGATGATAATAATGACAAAAGTAATAGTAATAATAACAATAATGATAATAATAATAATAATGATAATAGTAATAATAATAATAATGATAGTAATAATAATGATAATAATAATAATAATAATAATAATAATAAAAGTAATAACAATAATGATAATGATAATAATAATAATAATAATAATAATAACAGTAATAATGATAATAAAAATAATAATAACAACAGTAATAATGATAATAATAATAATGATAATAATAATAATGATAATGAAAACACGATAATGATAATACTGAAATTTGTGATGAACATGATTATAATACTAATGATAAGATATGTAATAATAAAAGTTTATAATGGTAACAATAATGATAATGAAGATGGTGTTTACGATAGTAATAATAATGGTGCAATTAATAATGATGATAAGGATCTAGGCAATGAAAATTATAATGATGATAATGATAATGACATTAATGATAATGAATACTAGTTTGATTAAGTGATTAGGATTATAATATTCATAATAACGATATGAATAATAATGATGATATATGAATCATAGTAATAATAACATGAAAAGAATAGAAATAATGATAACAACAGTAATCATAATGAAGATGATGATACTTATAATGATGATGGCAGTAATGATAACGATAAGAATAGGTGAAACAATGACAAATATTTAAGAACATGAATTGTTATTATTTTCATTATCACAATTATCATTATTAGTAGTATCATTATTTCTATTATCATTAGCATTAATATTCTTATTATCATCATCATTACTATATCATTCATCACTATTATTTTCGTTTGACAAAAATATGATAATAATAATAACAATGATTATCATTATTAACATTGCCTTTATTACTATTTTTATCATTATTGCTATCATTGTAATTATTATATTTTATTTTATTTTAATTATTACTGTTTTAGTATCGTCATCATTACTATGATTCTTTTTAAAATTATTATCATTAATCTTTACTATCATTATCATCATTACTATTATCAACATTAATAATAGGTGATGTTAATGACGAGTTAATGATGATGTAAAATAAATAGTAATAATGATAATAAGAATATTGATAATGATAATGATGAAAATAATGATATTGATGGTATTGATAAAACGATGATAATGATAATAACAAAAATAATGATAATGAGTACGATGATGATGTAGATTACGTGGATAATGATAGTAATAAAGATGCTGATAATGATTACAGATAATATAACAGAGATAATGATAATAATAATAGTAAAAAATGATAATGATAACACTAATAATGATAATGATAATACTTATGATAATAATGATGATATTAAGGATGAATATAATTATATTCTGATGATAATAACAATACATGATAATGATAATAATAATAATAATAATAATAATAATAATAATAATAATAGTAATAATAATAACAATGATAACAACGATAATCATAATAATGATGATAATAAAAATGGTGATACTAATAATGACGATGATAATAGCAGTGACTAATATGATGAGAATAATAATGATAATGATGGTAATGATAGTAATAATGATATTGATAGTAATAACAAAAATGATTATAATAAAAAGGATGATAATGATTGTGGTAATCACAATGAGGATAATAATAACAGTATCATTAATAATATTAATAATGATAATGTTAAGGATGATACTTATGACAATACTGAAAATGATAGTAATAATAGCAATAATAGTAATAATCATAACAAAAACAGATCATGATAATCATAATCAAAACCATGATAATCGTAAAATTATCATAATAACAGTAATTCTGATTATGATTAAACAATGACAATAGCAATAATAGTAGAAATAACGAAATTATGATAATAATAACAATAATTGTAACGAAGACAATTATAATGATGGTGATAACAATAATAATGGTTGTACTAACAAGAGTAATGATAATGATGATAAAGGCAATAATAACAGTGATGATAATCATCATCATCATCATCATCATAATAATAATAATAATGATAATAATGATAATAATAATAATGGCAATAATAATAATGGCAATAATAATAATAATAATAATAATAATAATAATAATAATAATAATAATAATAATAATAATAATAATAATAATGATAATAATAATAATAACAATAATGATAATAATAATGATATTAATTATAGCAACAGTAATAATAACCATAATAATGATAATAATAAAAATATGAATAAGAATAAGAATAGGGCTAATAATGATAATGAAAATAATAATGATTAAACGATAAAAATATTATCAATAATAACAATGATGATCATAATAGTAATAACAATAACGATAATCATATTTGAAATTATTCTAATAATCAGCATTATTAGAACGGCCATAATCATTGCATAAGATTTATTTTTTTATTATTATTATAGTATCAGCAATTTAATAACGAAGATAACGACTGTGCTTTTATGTTTACGCAACTTTCAGCTTTTATCGAAAACTTTGTATTAAATGCCATTGTGACTACTCGTGTCGGCATAGAATCCACATCAATGCTTTGTTTGTCTTTGTAAATGGCTATTCTACACGTAGATAACATAGTTACACCACGCTCTAAGTACAACAAAAACAACAACAACAACAACGTGATACGTGACACCTGTTGATAGCCTACATACAACAAGAGAACCAACCATACCTGTTAATAAGACTGATTATCCCAACCACTTGGCACCAATCAGCACCCAACCTAAAGAATCACTTCACAGCACAGAAACTAAGTGAAATATATCCATTTACGAAAGCGTGAAGCTGTGCGAGCCATATGTACGTGTGGCGGGGAAGCACTGGTTGTGGTGGAGATTGTAAATGTCTGTGAGTTACCAGGGTGACGTTACGTAACTAAGGGTTCGCGCAGGCGTTTTACCTCCACAGCTTACCTGCGTTACCTCTTCTCTCCTCTCTCTCTCTTTCTCTTTCTCTCTCTCTCTCTCTCTCTCTCTCTCTTTCTCTTTCTCTCTCTCTCTCTCTCTCTCTTCTCTTTCTCTCTCTCTTTCTCTTTCTCTTTCTCTCTCTCTTTCTCTTTCTCTTTCTCTCTCTCTTTCTCTTTCTCTTTCTCTCTCTCTTTCTCTTTCTCTTTCTCTTTCTCTTTCTCTTTCTCTTTCTCTTTCTCTTTCTCTTTCTCTTTCTCTCTCTCTCTCTCTCTCTCTCTCTCTCTCTCTCTCTCTCTCTCTCTCTCTCTCTCTCTCTCTCTCTCTCTCTCTCTCTCTCTCTCTCTCTCTCCGTCTTTCACTAAATCACTCTCGGTGTCTTTATCGGCTCTGCTTCCTTTGCTATTATGGGTAACAAAGAGGTTATTCAATAAGTCGAAAGTAAATATTTTAAAAATTGCAATTGCGAAATGTAGATAGATGCTCCCTTACAAAATGCCACAACAGACGTTTTTTAAAGTGCTCATGTGTTCGGTGTGGTGAATAAATATCATTTATTGATGTATCAGATTTATTATCACATATGATCCTACAAATGTCGCCATATTGAGCAAATTCATTTACACAATTTAAAAACGAGTCATAACAGGGAGCCAGCACTAAAGCTAGCTTGATGAAAGTTTCGAAATCCTGCTGTCAAGATGTCATGTATCTCATTCTTTGTGTGAAACTTTGGTAATTATAGTTAGGATATGTTATGTTACTGCTTATGATGTGTTTAATGAATGTGGATTGTTGTTAAAGTGGTGTAAATGGGATATTTGACAAGGGATGATAACAAAATAACAAAAATATCAGAAATATAAATATCGTTACAAAAAGTAAGTCAAATAGGAGGATAATTTTTAGCTAAATCAGCTATTAAAATTGTGAATATGGAAAGAGCTGATGAACACAAGCACAAAAAAAAACAGAGATAATTCCCTGAGGATAACAAACACAGATATTTCTTTTTTTTAACAACAGCTCCTATATTCTAAACGTCCGCTAATAAAAAAAAATCATAAATAGTATAGAACAAATACGTACAAAAAAAAGAAAAAAAAAGTCTCTTACGGTATGAGGCTAGGTTGCTCTTGGTTCAAGGATGAAAGAATTTCACAATAAATAAAACCAAAAAAAAAAAAAAAAGCTTTGTACCCATCTTAGGGAAAAGAGCAAAAAGGAGTTCTTAGAACACCCAAGAAAACAAGACAGACGAAGCGAAGAATCGAAGAAATATATATCCCTTCCCAGTACCAGTCACCCTATATAGAAGGAGACAATCCATCTGGAAGAGGGAGAAAAAGTCACCCTATATAGAAGGAGACAATCCCATCTGGAAGAGGGAGAGAAAGTCACCCTATATAGAAGGAGACAATCCCATCTGGAAGAGGGAGAGAAAGTCACCCTATATAGAAGGAGACAATCCCATCTGGAAGAGGGAGAGACAGTCACCCTATATAGAAGGAGACAACCCCTCTGGAAGAGGGAGAAAAAAGTCCTTCATTGTCCCACATTTCTGCAGACGTTGACTTCGACCTTCTGGTGATCGGTAGCTTCGGGTTTGTCTTGAGTAGCGAATATGCCTTTGAGGTAGGACAGAGAAATGAGGCAGGAGGGGGAAGAGGGAGGAGGGGGAAGAGGGAGGATTGGGGAAGGGGGAAGGGGAAGGAGGAAGAGGGGAAAGGGGAGGAGAGGGGGGAAGAGGGGGAAGAGGGAGGATTGGGGAAGGAGAGGAGGGGAAGGTGGGGAAGGGGAAGGAGGAAGAGGGGAAGGGGAAGGAGGAAGAGGGAGGGGGGAGGAGGGGAAGAGGAAGGAGGAAGAGGGAGGCGCGGGAGGAGCGGGAGGAGGGAGGAGGGGAGGAGGGGGGGAGTCTTAGGGCTCCGTGGAATTCATCGGATGATTATTGTCTTTCTGCTAACGCACCCTTCACCGCCTCCTGCTTCCCTTCTGCTGCTTTCTGGGGAAAATAAAGAAGAATTTGACTAGTTATAATAATCATAATCCGTGCTATCTTGACAATAATGATTATGTTATAAGCATTGTTATTAACAAAAAATGAATATATATATTTTTCTTTTTTTTTAACTGTCACGTT
>BOPN01003513.1:23616-28616 GCA_017312705.2 Penaeus japonicus | reverse complement strand
TATTATCGCTATCATTAACTTTCTTATTATAATTATTATCACTATTATTATCATCATCAATACTATGATTATCATCGTTATCATCGCTATCATCAACTTTCCTAATACAATTATTATCACTATTATTATTATCATCAATACTAGTGTTATTATCATTATGAAATTATGGTCATCATTAATAATGATACTGAAAACAAGAATTATTAGCAACATCACCATCAGAGGTTGCAGGAGTAATAATAGAAGCCACTGTCTAGGAAGCAACATTATCCAATAGCTTTGTCAGTGAAATAGTAGAAGCATGAGTAATATCACTCAAAAGTAGAAACAACATCAGTACTAAAGTAAGAGAAGCACAGAAGCAGGGTACTATAATAATGTAAAAGGAGTTCCTTTAATCAATAAACAAAAGCGATAAATAAAGGTGTCATGGATTTTTTTTTTTTTTTTTTTTTTTTTTTTTACTAAGTCAGAAGCTAGATGTTTGTAACAGCCCAAGAATAGCGCAGATTGTAAGCATCTTGGCTACTTGGCCACAATTACTCGGGCGATTCTTCGTTTTCTTTTTATTTATATTGTTGTTATATACTATCATTATGCTTAAATATTGATGATATAATGTTGGTTGGGATTTCGTAAAAAAAAAAAAAAAAAAAATCTGGTTGGAATGATAGTGGTGATGTTTATATTAATAAAGTGACATTTTTTCGTTTTTACTTAAATGCTAAATGAATACTTATATAAGCATCATTACCGACAATAAATGATAACGTGAGTAATAATTGCAATCATAACAATAATGACAATTATCATGAATAATAATGATGCCAATTATGATAATAACAATAATTAATATGTCTACGATAATGAAATGATGACAATTAAACGATAATAGTAATGATGATAATGATGATTACGAGGATGAAGCAAAATAAGTTATAATTATGATGACATTGATAATATAAATAAAGATAATAATTATAACAATAATCCCAACATTAATTAAAATAATGAGAATATTAAAAAGGATAATATCGATATTCTTAGTAATGACAATGAATAGGATAAAGATGATAATGATGATAAGCGTAGTAATATTAACGAGAAGAGGGACAATGAAAATAAAAACTCTAAAAAGGACTCCGATAATAATAAACATGTGAGTAATGATGATAATGATGATGATGACTAAAACGATGATGATAATAAGAATGATAATAATAAAAAAAAAAATTATGAACTTTAAGATGAGAATAATGATATTGATGGTTATGAAAATGACAGTAATAGTTATGAAAATGATAATGATATTATTGATGATATTAATGATGATGAAGATAATGACAGCCCTAATGTTAATGATAAGGATAAGAATGATAAGAATATTACAACATTATTACTAATAATGATAATAGTAATAGTAACTATGATAATGATAAGAATAATGACAATAATGATACTGATAATAATGATGATAATACTGACAACTACTACTAATGTTAATACTCATATCAATGAAAAAGATAATAATATCAGTAATAATGATGAAAATTATCATAATAATAATGATCATAATAACCATGATAGTAATAATAATTATAGATAAGAGGAATCGTTATAGTAATAACATTAACAATAATGATAACAATCAAAGTAGTTTAGTGATGACAGCAGTATAACAATGATAACACACTCAGGCAATAGTAGTAGGTGTAGTAATAGTAATAGTAATAGTAGTGGTAGTTATAGTTATAATAATAATGATTATGATAATAAGAATAACAAAATAATGATAATTATGATAATGATAATGATATATATTATATGATGATAGTAATAATGATAGATATGTTAATACTAATGATGAAGATGATAATGAAAATAATGATAATGATAATGATGGTAATCATAAAGATAATATTGATACAAGGTATAATAATGATAACCACAAAACTAACAATAATATAAATAATAATAGTAGAATTAAGAAAATAATCTTGATGATAATGATGAAAATGATAATAATGATGATGGTGATAGTGCAAATAGTAATATTAATAATAATAATAATGATAATAATGTTGATAATAACAAAGATGATATGAAAATTATAAAGATTTTCATGATGATAGTGATAAGGATAATGGCAATAATGAGGATTATCTACAATAGTTTAAAATAAAAAGTAATTACTCTGTTATAAATAGGTAATGAATGATAGTGATAATTCTCATAATATAATAAAGTTATATGATAATAATCATTATTATCATCATTAATGATAATATCCTTATCATCATTATTACAATCTTTAGTATTATCATTATTCCAATGTTTGCTATTATTATTGTCATCATTATCATGACTCTCATCATTATTATCATTAACATTATTTGTACTGTTAACATCATTATTTCATTATCATTATTATCATTATTAGTAGTAGTAGTATCATCGTCATTATCATCATCGCAATAAATGTAAAAAATAAAGTATATGTGAGACTGTAAAGAGAACCAGTGATAGTTCAGCGTTGAGAGCATTATAAAGAGAACCAGTGATAGTTCAGTGTTAGAGCATTATAAAGAGAACCAGCAATAGTTCAGCATTGAGAGCATTATAAAGAGAACCAGCAATAGTTCAGTGTTGAGAGCATTATAAAGAGAACCAGCAGTAGTTCAGCATTGAGAGCATTATAAAGAGAACCAGCAGTAGTTCAGTGTTGAAAGCATTTTAAAGAGAACCAGCAATAGTTCAGTGTTGAAAGCATTTTAAAGAGAACCAGTGATAGTTCAGTGTTAAGAGCATTATAAAGAGAACCAGCAGTAGTTCAGTGTTGAGAGCATTATAAAGAGAACCAGCAATAGTTCAGCATTGAGAGCATTATAAAGAGAACCAGCAATAGTTCAGTGTTGAAAGCATTTTAAAGAGAACCAGTGATAGTTCAGTGTTGAGAGCATTATAAAGAGAACCAGCAATAGTTCAGTGTTGAGAGCATTATGAAGAGAACCAGTGATAGTTCAGTATTGAGAGCATTATAAAGAGAACCAGTGATAGTTCAGTGTTGAGAGCATTATAAAGAGAACCAGCAATAGTCCAGTGTTGAGAGCATTATAAAGAGAACCAGTGATAGTTCAGTGTTGAGAACCTTATAAGCAAAACCAACAATAGTTCAGCGTTGAGAGAATTATAAAGAGAACCAGTGAAAGTTCAGTGTTGAGAGCATTATAAAGAGAACCAGTGATAGTTCAGTATTAAGAGCATTATAAAGAGAACCAGTGATAGTTCAGTATTAAGAGCATTATAAAGAGAACCAGCAATAGTTCAGTGTTGAGAACCTTATAAGCAAAACCAACAATACTTCAGTGTTAAGAGGATTATAAAGAGAACCAGTGATAGTTCAGTGTTGAGAGAATTATAAAGAGAACCAGTGATAGTACAGTATTAAGAGCATTATAAAGAGAACCAACAATAGTCCAGCATCGAGAACCTTAATAAGCAAAACCAGCAATAGTTACATAAGCTCAAGCTAGGTTACAGAAGCCCAATTTTAATTCCGTTCCCGAGAGATCAATTGCTACGAACCTGCGCCTGTGCCGTGGAGTCGAGGAAGCTGTCAATGGCCCGGATGGCCTTGGACACGGCGCCAACACCATCGGCGACGTCATGCAGAATCCGGCCTCCGGAGATGACAGCGTCGTAGAGATTCCAAAATAACGCGATATTGTTGGCCGTCGAGGATGTCACGGTCAGGAAGAAACAAAGGAAGGACCAAACGCGCATCTTGGCTTCTCTTGGTCCCCGCGGTTTGAAAGAGTATTTTGTTGTTGTTGTTGTTGTTGTTTTTTCTTTTTCTAGTTTTTGGTCTTTTTTTTGTTTGTTTGTTTGTTTTTTTGATTCTCCTTCAAGTCTTAGGGAGATATATATATATATATTTTTTTTTTCCCCCGGTACGGATATTCCCGGATTTCGAAAGCACTTCAGGTCTCACAGAGCATCTCGGTCACGCGGAGTACACTCTAAAATAACAATTACGAAAGTTTTATAGGCCGGGAGGATCACCAAGCAACCCTTCGAAGGGGCGAGAGAATTCACCTCCTCACCTGTGGCAGGCTAACGTTTCTGAGCGCGCGCGCGGCGACTGGTAAAAGCAGGCACCTCACGTCAGAACCGCGCGGTTGTCAGCTAGCATTTAAAGTCAGCTTTTACCTAATGCTCTGTTGCATCAGATGAAGAATATTTCTTTTTAGGGGGAATGTTTAGGTTTATATGGTCTATTCTAATTATATAAAGGACAGTACATCATACACAATGTAAAGAAAAAAAAAATGATTTGGAAATACGAAACTGATCACCAACACCCTGAAACCAGTGCCGCAGAGACACGTCTGTGCACAGTTGCCAAGGTGCGGTGCCAAAATAAGTCGCTCGCTAACTCACCCCTTCCCAGTAGTTACATTCTTCAGCAAAACAAAAAAGAAAAAAAAAACAATCAAAGTTTCATATAACTTTTGCATTCGTCACGGAAATTTCGAATGATATTTCCTTGGCATTTGCCTAAGGATCGATCGAACGCGAGGTGGCATAGACTGGTTAGTATCACCATTTGGAAAAATTATGCCCTCGTGACATGATGAATGCCGCCGACTAAGCAAGGCTATGGAAGAGTGCCAGCGCTTGTGGTAACGTCAGGCCTTGAATCAAACGGAGTGACGTGGCCACGTGGAGTGCCGAAGACGGAAAGCACTAAGGCGATGCAGAAGCGCATACCGACTCACCTCTGACGTAATGGTACAGAAAAGGGAAATCATGTTGTGCTATGCAGTTCTGTCGAGTTTTGCTTGTGGTATAACGCAATATGGCCCGCTAGTACACGTGGCACTACTGGCAATAGTAGTTCTGACAGTGTTCTGTGTGTATATAAATATATACACACATATATAAATTTATATATATATATATATATATATATATATATATATATATATATATATACATAT
>BOPN01003513.1:0-2500 GCA_017312705.2 Penaeus japonicus | reverse complement strand
TCGAACCATTCTAAGCTCGAAACATACTACCTATAAGTTTTTCGAACCATTCTAAGCTCGAAACATACTATCTATAAATTTTATGAACCATTTTAAGCTCAAACATACTATCTATACGTTTTACGAACCATTCTAAGCTCGAAACGTACTATCTATAAGTTTTACGAACCATTCTAAGCTCGAAACATACTATCTTTAAGTTTTACGAACCATTCTAAGCTCGAAACATACTATCTATAAGTTTTACGAACCATTCTAAGCTCGAAACATACTATCTATAAGTTTTACGAACCATTCTAAGCTCGAAACATACTATCTATAATCTTACGAACCATTCTAAGCTCGAAACATACTATCTATAAGTTTTACGAACCATACTAAGCTCGAAACATACTATCTATAAGTTTTACGAAACCTGCTAAGCTCAAACATACTATCTATAAGTTATACGAACCACTCTAAGCTCGAAACATACTATCTATAAGTTTTACGAACCATTCTAAGCTCGAAACATACTATCTTTAAGTTTTACGAACCATTCTAAGCTCGAAAAAACGAAACACCGAAACACGAATCGAAACGTTTGAAACACAGCTTTCAGTCCAAGGGAAGGGAGGGTGAAGGGCATTTCACAGTTCACTTTGCATTTCCCGATAGCAAGCATTGGCAGGGTGGGGTGGGGGAGGAGGGGGATAGGGGGGACGCTGCTTCACACTTTGATCCTTGGGTTTGGTGAAGTCACATCCAGACTCGCTCTATGACATGTATGAAGGGGATTTATAGTGTGATGTCCCCATGGCTCTCGAAAAAGCGTGGGAATAACAACGGAGAGCGAAGGTCAGTATTTTGTTGTGAATTTAGGTATAAGGATGGTGATGATGATGAATATGATGATAATGAAAATGTTAATGGGAATGAGAATGATAGTGATATAGTGAGCGGTCATCATGCTATTGAAAAATATATATATATAAATACAACAGGAAAACGCCAAAGTATCAATGATGCATGATATAAATGATAATGATGATGCTGACACTAGTACTACTAATCCTACTTTTACTTATAAGGATAAGGATGAGAGCAACAGCGTCAATAATGATAGTGCTAGTAATAATAATCATGATAAAGATAATAATAGAGTGAAAATTATGATAAAGATAACAATAATAATATTAATAGTATTAGTAACAATGATAATAATGATAATGACGATAATGATAATAAGTGATACAAATAATTTTGTTGCTAATTATGATGATAATAGTAATAATGATGATGATAACTACAATGATGGTATCATAATGATAATGGTAATTATAGCAATAATAATTGTAACGTTACTTACAATGATTACAACAGTAATGATAAGAGTAGTAATCATAATAATAATGATAATGAAGATAATGATAACGATAAAAACAACAAAGATAATAAGATGAAATTTAAAATCATGATCATAATAACAAAAATAATAACTATTCTTATTACCCTGATGATAGACATTAATCCGAATCGTTCCCCACATCCAACATTACTTCAGACGAATACATAAAAGAGGATATAACTATCGCCATACATAAATACGACACCAAAGCCAAAGAAGTGTAAATAAACGGAAGAAAAACTCGGCAAAAAAAAAGGGGGGGGCGTTGTCTCTCATGGCGGAAGGAGCGGGTATGGTATATATGTCCGTTATTCTTTGACCTTAATTACCTCTTCACGAGAACTGGACCGGGAGCAGAAGATATCGAGCGACAGAGATAAGTCCGATAACAGAAGGTAATGAGGGTTTATGCGAAGTTTACACCTCGTATATAAGGAAGTTTGGGAGTGTTGGTGCGTGAGTGTTCGTCGAGTGAGCTTCTGCGTCTGGTCTCTCGGGTGGTCGGTATCTGCGTTTCGAGTCTTTGAGGGAGTTTATTATTATATTTCCTTTCTGTTGAGTGACGGAAGAACATATAAAGGAAGTTCGTATTATAAGAAAAAAGAGAGGAAAAGGAAATTCTAATAAACGAAAGAGAGGAAGAAGAAATTCTAATAAACGAAAAAGAGGAAAAAAGAAATTCTCATAAACGAAAGAGAGGAAAAAATACATTCTAATAAACGAAAGAGAAGAAAAGGAAATTCCATATTCCAAAAAAAGAAGAAGTGAGAACCAACACCCATATCATCACCATGACCCCCTCAAACGGCTCCAAGTCCTGCCGTTCCTCAGTGGTGATGCTCCTGATGGCGACGGTGGTGCCCTTCGTGTGCTCCTTCGTCACCTACACCTTTGTATCTCTTCCCGACAACTCCATCGCCCTCGACCAGAACGGAACCTTGGTCGCCCTTCTTGTGCTCCTGAAGATCTTCCTGCTGGGCTCGACCGGAAGACTCCCGATTAATCTCAACGACTTGGTTTCCAAGTTCCGAGGCAAGCGAGATGCGACGGCTTCGGGGGAGCGGGTGAGTGGCACTCTTGCGTGCGTTGGGGGTGTGGGTGGGGATGGGGTGG
>BOPN01003512.1:153322-157341 GCA_017312705.2 Penaeus japonicus | reverse complement strand
GCTTTCCTCAGAATCCCGTGCTCTAGCTGTAGCGTGACACCATGAGAGGCCCAGCCGTATCCGTAGTCATCTTCGCATTTTCCCATCCCGAATATTTCGCATTGTCCAGACGCCCATTACGATATAGTATTGGAACGATAGCCACGTCCATCGCCTGGGGGATAACCGGTTGACGAAGGCAAGTGTATAACAACTAAAATTATTACAAATTATTATCATCATCCCACTTTACCAAGATCGTATCGGTATGAGGACCATGACAGTGACAATGGACTATAGATACGATGTACCTTCCCATCAAATGTCCGGGAAAAGCGCCTTGTCACAGTACCCTTAGTATCTGATTGCATCTTGTAGGTTATAAGATGGGTGTCACTTGTCATCCCCGTCGCTTCGTGATTACCGGTAATGAGTTACTCTGTCCAGCCTTATTCGTTGCTATCGAAACCCAATTACCGACAGTAGAGTGGGACAAGGAGGAGCCTTCATCTTGGAGGTCTACCTTCCACTGGTGAAAGGTGTATATTTTCTCATATTCCTCCTCATTGTGTAGTTATTATTTCTTATTTTGATAATATATGATGATAATGATATCAATGATAATGATGATGATGATAATAATAATAACAATAATGATAATAATAATAATAAAGATATTGATAACAATGATGATAATGATAGTAATAATGATGATGATAATGATGATAGTAATAACAACAATTATAATAATGATGATCACAATCATAATAATGATAAGGAAAATAGTAATAATGATAATGATGATGATGATAGCAATAACAATAATGATGAAAATACTAATAGTTTTGATAGTAATAATGATAATGATAATGAGGATAACATTAATGACGTCAATGATGACGATGAAAATAACAGTAAAATTGATAAAGATACTAGCATTGCTAATGATAATGATAATAATTGCAATAGTATTAAAGATAACGATAATGATCATAATGATAATAACAATAATATTGATAATAATATTGATAAGAAGAATGATAATGACGGTAATAATAACAATAGTAATGATGGTAATAATTATAACAATAACAATGATGGTAATTCTTCTTTGGATTAATCTCGAGTCATTGAAAGGATCGACTGTAAGGGTGAGATTTCCATGCAACTTCTAAGCTTCTCATGGTTATTCTCAGAAAGAACTTGTCTGCGGTGTTGACTTCAGGCCATTTCTTAAGATGTTTTTGTTCGTTTGTTCATAATCATGTTTTTTTATTTTTTGTTTGTTTGTTTGTATATTTGCTACTTTTGTTATATCCAAATAATGTTCCAAAACCTTCAGTATCGTTGGTTGTTATATCGTAACCTTTGTTGATGTTATTGTTATTGTCAAGCACGGGCCCTACTTTTGCTACATCTTGCACGATAGTCGTTCTCATTCAAAAGAGACAGACTCCTTTTCGGAGAATAACATAGTCGTTCTTTTTTCCATTCGTAGTTTCTATGTTTATTACAGAATCAGAAGAGGGCAAAGGAGATATATTAAAGATAAATTTCTCTGTTAAATGTAAGTAGCATTACTTTTTTCCTTTAAGTTGTGTTGTGTCTGCCATTATACTTTCTATCAGAAGAGTGGAAATGGGTTTATAAACCGATTCTGTACCTTCATTTATTCTAGTTAACATTGCAGGTGATAACCAATGGTTTCACTGATTGTCACATACTTCAGTTGACATTCCAGAAGATGATTTATAGAATCTGCACTTGTGTTCCGCTTCAGCGCAGGTTTAATGTTTGTTTTAATTAGTCGATACTAAGATGCTAAGGCGATAGACAAAGGTAAGGCGAGGTGGTGATTATTTGAAGAAGAAGAAAAAAAAACAATAGTACATAGAGGGGAGAAGAAAAAAACGAGGAAGGGTGTGAGAATTATAAGGAAAGCTATATACGATATTGAATACATATATATCAAATACAACAAATAAATAATATGCAAATACTATACGAACATCACTCTAGTGAGGCAATCGCCCGGTCAGGTCAGGTCAACTTTGATTGATAGGTACTTTACACATGGTTGCCTTGCCTTTCTTAGACCCTCAAAACGAGCTTAATTCCTCGATTGCCACGCCCCTCACATTCCAGACTACCTTTCCGCATTTCTACCGTGGGGACGTCGGATACAAACCCCGTCCATATAAGCAAGATGTTTGGATCATACCGACAGACCGGGAATCGACGACGCTACTGCTGACGCCTGATTTCTCCGCCTGTTCATACGTGTTGTGATATTGTTTATTGCTGTGACCATTGTGCTGTAGTGAACATATCTTTCGCGCACCATAACGTCAGACTATCTGTGTTATGGAATAAACCTGTAATGTTCAAACTCTGTGTCTGGCATCACTACCTATTTTGTGCTGGGTTGTCAGTTACGACAGACTAAGACAACCCTCACAAAGGGTGAGAAGAATTACGAAGAGTTTGGGTAGAAATAGAGGGGTGTGGAATGTGTGTGTGAGAGAGAGAGAAGGGGAGTCAGTACCCACGTGGTCGTAAGTATTATACGCCCTTGTGCACTCCCTGAAGAGCAAAAGGAAAGGAGGGAAAGCCATTTCTGTTTCAAAAAAGAAGATGGGAGTCGGAAAGACACACACACACTCATGTGTGTGTGGATAAAATTTATTCTTAGAGTATCTGAAACTTACATTTTTGACTACTTTCCCACTGGCTGTTTACAGTCTGAAATTAAGGTCGGTAATTTAAGGAATGTATATATGTTATGTAATGGTAAAGTATCTATTTCTTATTTTGTTTATTTCCATCCCTATTCCTTAACATAGGTCAAGAAGCATTTAATCATTATTTAATCGCCACTGGAGGTTGAGAACATTAAATCCATAACCACTCTTAGCACACGGACACACACACACACATAACATCGCACTCAGGAAAAAAATACAAGGATCTACGTAGGAAAGTGAAAACGTGGAAGGACCAGATGGTTTTGTAACGGTAGTCATAAAGGATGCGCAGAGCAATTCAGTCCTTCATTTCTTTTGATATTCCAAAGGTCACTGTGGAGAGGGAATCTACCCAGAACGTCACACCCATACCCCAAAGTGGTGATAAATTACAAGTGTCGCTCACAAAGGCAACCTGGAATTGCTAGAAAGAGACAACTACTCGAGAAAGACAGCGTACTATCGAGCAAGCAATTTGGATACAGGGACGGTAGATCTTGCGTATTAAATCCCCTCTGTTTTTTTCTGAGTTCTGAGATGCAGCAACACCGAGACAACTGGAATGATTATATTTTTGGATTTCAAAAAGGTATTTGAAAGTCTGAGGGACATTTTTATTTTTAAAGTCATAAGAACACACCCATTTTTGCACTATAGTTAGCCTAGGGCAGTGTTTTGTGTGTGTGTGTTCAAATGGAGTTGTGCTAAAATACCAATAAATGCCATATAGTCAGGTACTCTGATAGCAAAAATCAACCTCCACATCAGTACAAGTTAGAATAGTCAATACTGAATACAAGAAAACAAAAAGACCTCAGAAAAATAAACACGGAGGATCAAATGAATGACAATGTTTACAAAATGTTATCAATTGATTGCACCATTCAGGTATGTAGACGAGTGTCACCTGTCCAGAATTAGTGACGGACAGAATTAACATTAGTGTTAATCTTGTGAAGAACTAGAGCATTTGGGAAATTTCCTCATCGGTATTCAGAGCCGAGCTGTTGGAAAATCCATTCCAGGTTCTGTTAGTAATTATGGGCGTTTAAAAGCTCGGGATTAAAAGTGGATGTCCTGTGATTGCCTATGGACAACACCCTCAATGTGATACTGATAGTCCTCCGCTGCCTTAGGTAACGCGATGGGCCTCTGGTGCCAAGACACCTAAGTATATGAGAAGTTTGAGGGTACAGAGGGTGTACGATCACATTCAAAAACAAAATATTATTAGAAATAATAATTGATTTCGGTTACCAAGGAACGCAACATAATACAGTTCAAAGTGTTTATCAA
>BOPN01003512.1:138322-140822 GCA_017312705.2 Penaeus japonicus | reverse complement strand
TTTGAAAGTAAAGGTCTTTCTTAATTTTGATAATTGTTGATAATATCAATTATGTAGCTCATAAAAAGTACATCCCAGGCACCTAAGAAACAATAGATAAAACATTGTTAGCACATACATGATGTATGTGTGTTATTAAATCAATGTATGTTAGTCATGTTTATGCTAAGAAACATCTTGCACATATGGCTTCAGAACTAAGAGCCAGAGGCAATAGAAGCAGCAATAAAAATATCTTATTTCGCTTGTGTGAAAACTTTGAAGGATTTGCTCAGAGGCAAGAAATTTTTCAGTGTAGCTAAAGTATTCACTACATGTGATAAAGTCATTGTTTGTTAGTTATACTGAAGCATAGAAACTCATCTATGTAACAAAGCATGAATCTTGTATTAGCAATACATAATTTCATGCTGCCAGTTGTAAAGCCATAATTTTTACCTTATGCACATACATAATTCTTCAGAATTTTATGCAGTTCGGAATGTGTATAAGAGTTATTGTTTTCTTATATACTAGTAAGAACATGGTAATGCTCCTTTACCCTTTTCATCAAACACACATAGACACTGTAATCTTAAAGCAGTATGTTCTTCTTTAGGCTTCTGCTTGGGACTAAAACAAATCATAACTCATGAAGAACATGGATGAAAAGTAAAGTCAAAGTTCAAAGACATCTTAAACAGATAACAATGTAAGATCCTAAGCAGAAGTATTATGCTCAAAGATTATAAATATACAGTTGGTTCTGCATGTGTTTAACATACTTTGGTCATGGTTGGATGTATTCTTTCAAATATTCATAGCATATTCTAAGTCATAAAGAATTACAGTTTGTTTTTGTGTGAAATGATTTAAAAAAAATATTGAGATATACACATGAATGTAGATTGCACATGATTAATAAGTTGCTTTGAGTGAATGTTAATTTTATCCAAGATTTTTTTTTTTTTTTTTTTTTTTTTCTAGGTATATGAAGGATGAAAAAAGAAATGCATGTGCCATAAACCAATGAATAATGTAAAGTTGGAAGTGACTCTCACAAAGTTTGTTTCTTCCATTTTTTTTTCCTGTATGACATTGGCCTGGAAACACCATTTATTAATGTATTTTAGAAATGCACAGATAATTTGAATTGATAACTAATTGTTTCAACTGTCTACATTCACCAATAATTGTATTAATCTAGATCAGTTTTCTTATTGTGCATATAGCAGTCTTCCTTTGTTTCTCTCCATCACTCTTTTTTCAGTCCATTAGCACAGCCAGAAATCACAGAATATTAGTAAGAGAAGTGGCATTAGTTACTGAATATATTCCTTCCTTGTCTGTGATAGTGAAACTGATTTAGTAAATTGATAGGAGAAATTACAAGTTCTTCTCAAAAGGTAACAGAAGGGTTGATGGACCTCATCTATTTTCTTTTTCTTTTTCTTTTCATTTTTTTCTCCTTATTTTCCTTTTATCTTCCATCTAAATACCAGATTCCCATCCATATTTTGTTTTTAAGCTTTACAACATTGTGAATATGTAATAGTTTGTCTTGCTGAAATTTGAAGCTTTTTATGAAAGAATTGATTCAGAAGACAAAACTTCAAAAACCTTTGTGAAGAAGGGATTTAGAAGGAAGCAATATGCAATCATTCTTTTATGATAATTTGCTTGATTTATTTTGATGTTGCATTTCATTAGAACTACATTATTTATTTGCATTTTTAGAAACTATATTACCCATACCCAAGCAAAAAATCAAATTCATGGGCATAGCTTCCACAGTGTGTTTTCAAAAGTTATAACATTACCTTCATCTTGTGTTATCTTTTAGTCATACAAAGCATGTTACCAATTTCTTACTTAAATCTCTTTGCAGTACAGTAAGAATATTCTGCATGTGTTCCCTAAGTTCCTCAGACATATGGATATAGATTTTTTGCATCACATCATGTAACAAAATAAGTAGATATATTTGTATTAATGTTGGTACTTTTAACATGTGTTTAAATATGGACATTGTAGAGTCAGACAAGGTCAACTAATTAGAATTCTCAGGTAAATGGCAGTGACATAAAATGCTGTACTATTTTTTTTATTGGCAGTTAATTGATAGCAATAAAATTGTCTTTGAATAGAAAATACTTGAAATCATAGTTACCAGTAATATTTGTGATATTTAATTCAATAGTGATGTGATTAAATGCTAAAAAGAGTTGCAATAGCAAACATTTGGTTTTCTTTATACTGTTTCATTCAAAGTATTTTGTTTTTTTTTGGTTTTGAAAAAGAGAAACTGAAGCAAAAATCTCTAATGTAGATTTCAGCCAAGTCTCTGAAGTGTCAGAAAAGATGTTAATGGCAAGGCAGTGCAAAAATGGAAATTATTACTTTGACAGTTTAATGAAAATAACAGTAGGAAATAGACTATTGGTGGCTGTGAAGGACCCTTTGTACCCCTTTCCCCCACATTCCATTTGCATATTTCTAGTTCAGTTTTGTCACAACCACA
>BOPN01003512.1:118322-128322 GCA_017312705.2 Penaeus japonicus | reverse complement strand
AAAATGAAAGTTTTCTGAAATTTATCAATATACTAATTCCATATACTGTTCGTCATATACTAAAGCTATGCCGAAAAGGACTTGAATTTCATCATACTACCTGTAAATTCCATAACTATAATTTGACTTTATTTTCTATATGGAGATATTTAAACCCTAATATCAAATAAATTTGAACAGTCTCATTGATTTGCTTTTCATTCTGCATGGTCATGTTACAGTTACACTTTGTAACAAATATTTTGATAGTTTATTATTTGTAGTTGAAGCTAAATAACAAACTCTTAACCCATTGCAGACGGGGATAAATTTGCTTGCCCAGCCTCCAAGATAAGTTTTATTTTAAAGAGAGACTGCTTGAAGCATTATAATTTGAATATTCCCACTCTTTCAGTCATTCATTGAAAAACTAGAGCATTTTTTGTGTTTTGTTTTTTTGTGTGTTTTATTGAGTTTAGACTTATATGTGCCATATGACAGGTTCTACCAGTGCTGCAGTAGACTAAAATTGTAGTATATTATCCATATTAGCTCATTATTTTCTTTATACTCAGTGTGATAGAAGTATTGCTGTTTTATGGGAGGACAAAAGGCAACTATATTTTTTTCGTATTTTTGTGCTGTCATGAACGAATACGAAACATATAACCACCTACAATAAATATAACAAGAAGAGGTAGGGAAGAGGAATGAAACCTGTGCTTGTGACTGTGAGTGCCACAGTGAAAGGCATCCATATTGGCACAGGAGTACATTTTAGACACTGGGTATGGATTGAGTCACCTTCCTCTTCCCGTTCTGACTGCACATCCTTCATCGGCGGTACTTTTGAGCAAGAGTTCGTCAACTTAGTGTGTGCCATCGCTCTATAAAGATAGTGCTTGCTAGAGACCGTGGATGGGTGTCATTCAAGGCTCTCTCTCCTGCTGGTGCTAGGAAAAAGTGGTGCCATCTAGGTTTTGGACGTTAAGCTAGCACGGTATTACGGTAATTATAGTAATTATGACTGCAGTAGCCATCATCACTCATTCCTTTTTCATAGCAAAATAAAATAGCACAGTGATCCAAAATCCCCGAACGTCATGTATGTCAGGACGCCCGTCGCCAGGCCAAAGCTTCTACGTCATGTATGTCATGACTCCCGTCCTCAGTGGGTTAATTATCACGTATAAGGTATTGATGATGCTCAGTTAAGATTTGATGGCTGTATACCTTACACAACACTTTTGGGCAAATAGAAAAAGATTTTTGAGGATTCTGTATCATGACCAACCCAAGTTTAGGAGCCAATACTTAAATGTTTTAGCAGTCTTTCTCAAATTTTCAGGCAGAATTTTTATATTGCATAACTTTTTATTAATCCAGTGGGGACAGGTGTCATGGTATACATTGGCCTGAAGACTGGCCTTACAGTCGCCTCACAGTTCTTTATGTTATCTTCATTGGGGCTGTTTATTTTTTTGTATTTGTTTATGAAAGTGCATAGATATGAAAAAATAGTTGCTTTTTGTCCACCCATAAAATTGTAACACTTCTATCCCACTGAGCATAAAGACTATATTGAGCTGATATGGATCCTATTTTAGTCTACTATAACATTGATAAAGCTTGTCAGCTAGTACATATAAATCTCACAGTATAATAAAATACAAAAAAATGATGAACACAAAAATCACTATAATAACCAAATGAAAGAGAAAACTATAAGTTGCAGTATATAAAGTGAAGCACCCTTGCTTTGAAGTAAAAGCCACACAGGGTGCTGCATATTTAGGTCCAGGCAAAGCTATCCCATTCTGCAATGGGCTCAATGCAATCAAGTCTAATGCAGTTTTTTACAATTAAATTGTATATCTCAGAGAGAGTGACATGAGTGTATAAATGGCCAAGATATTACTATTATACTACTACTTGATTCAAATTTTTCTTTTTTTACATAAAAGGTAGAACGAGATCAATAAATAAATTGAAGATGCAAAGATTAACATTATAGTAATTATCAGTCAGTTGAAGTTCCGAGGTAACTAGTGATACATGATATCATTGAATGACTACCATACGACAGTGTGGAATCCAGAGGTAGCTTTTAATACATTATTTTATTGATTTCCATACTACAATGATTAATCTTGAATGATAGGCTTTTTTTATGTATAATTTTTATTGGTTTTGCTTTTAGTTTCAGGAAATTTTATGATGAGAAAACAACCCAAAAATCAGTTGATAAGTTTTGTAAAGAAAGGAGCAGCTGCCATTTTCATTGCTGAAGTAGGGGCTTTTGGAGCCTGTTACTATTTTTACCATCGTATGAACACAGATAGAGGTAAGTGTGGGAGAGTTTTATATATATTTCAGATTATGCATATCTCTCTCTCTCTCTCTCTCTCTCTCTCTCTCTCTCTCTCTCTCTCTCTCTCTCTCTCTCTCTCTCTCTCTCTCTCTCTCTCTCTCTCTCTCTCTCTCTCTCTCTCTCTCTCTCTCTCTCTCTCTCTCTCTCTCTCTCTCTCTCTCTCTCTCTCTCTCTCTCTCTCTCTCTCTCTCTCTCTCTCTCTCTCTCTCAAACAACATATACTCCTCCATTATGCAGACTGAAAGACTAAACTACAGTAATTACTTTTCTAATCATAGTCATGGGCATACCCACTATAAGTCTCACAATATGACAAGACACAAAAAAGTGGTGAAGGTTTTCAGTAATCTAACATATAATGAGCTAGAGTTGTGGGGCAAAGCTTGAGTCTCCCTCATCCCATCAAACCTATTACATAGGCCCATCCGCAATGGGTTATTAATAAATTATGATGTTACCAATGTATAAGTTGTTTTGTATTCCAAATAAAGATGTTATGTATAGGATTTTATATAAGGATTTTGAAATGAAATAGCAGAATGTCAGTAGATGAGTGGATAAGTTAATGAATGAAAAAATATGGGATTATGTAACGAAGTGAATGCTTTGATATGTATGAAGTACTTTGGCCTACCTGGGAGAGTCAACTTTGTTATTAAGTTGGTGTTGTTATTTAATCATTTATTTGAATGAATTAAATGAATTGAAATTATTTATCATACTGAGTGTAGAATTATTGTATCACCTACAACAACTTTATTTCTTCCAGATTTCAGATATTATATGAAGAATAATTACAACTTCGCACTTGAATGTAAGTAGTGGAAACTCTGCATTGATTTTTTACTCCAAAACTTTGACAGTGCTCTTTGATTAGTAAAGATTGTGTCCAAAAAGTATTTTCGTTTTCATTTCACAACTTCCAGTATTTTTAGCAGCTAAGCTCAAGAATCAAAGTAAAATAGTTTTACAAAATTTGTTACAGAAATTTATGAACCATGAGGTAAATGAGCATCTATATTGTCTCCTGTGACAGTAAGGATTACAATAACTCTCAATTGTTTCTCTAGCTTTTTACACACTTGGAGAGTATATGAACAAGACTGACCAGACACGCAAGATCGACGAAGTCATCTGGAATAGACAGTACCCTATCATTTTGGAGAAGCAAGAAGAATTGTCTAGCAAGAAGTAAAACCAGGACCAGCAAAATATCAGGAAGTTGTGCAAGGTGAGAATTACGTGGAAGAGTTCAGGTCAAACCCTTTCTCTAAGTTTACTTAGCCATTTTGAAATCTTTCTATATAGCCTATTATTTCATGATCGGAAATTTTTATTTGTGTGTATGGGGGGAGGGATGCGTGTGTAATTAAATTTAATTCATTTTGAATTCATTTTAAATTCATTTCCATATTATGGTGATGTCTTGTTTTGGTTATTATTATTGAGTCTTTATGATGCTTAGCCAGAAATATTTATAAACATTAATAGTAATTTGTCATAAACCCAGATTTATTTTTAAATGTTGTTTTAGTGCATTACCTTGCATAGCTGGGCCTCAGGATTCTCATGTTTAAGTGGAGTTGACTTAATCTTGATTGTCTTTTATGTGAATTGATTTATGAAATTTCATATTAGTATTGGTAGAAAACTTCTATATTAGATTTTAAATGGGAGAGAAAGAGTAATATTGACCCTTGATGGGACTGCTTCTACCAAAATTTGAAAGGAAAACACCAGTCTTAATAGCTAAATGTTCAATGAGAAAGATATTTATAGACCAATTTAACATGAGTATAGTAAGGTAAGTCATAATAAGACTTGATTATATTGAGTTTAAGATTATCCTTCAGCAAGTCTGCAATTTTCACACCATTTAATTTTCTGCTTATTTCTCACATAATCACATTGATCCACATAGATGAATGTACAAATAGATTTTCTTATGTTGGCATACTTTTAGTCCTTGTAATAGATTTCAAAGACAAACATGTGTCCAAAATAAGATTGTGGTTCCTCTGGTACTAGCTTCTCAGTTGTCAATTCCAGCTTTTTGCCCCACCTATTCCCCATAACAAAAAACTGTAAAAGACTGTTAATTCTCTGGCTTTACTAACTAATATATACTTGCAAATTATGAATACATTTATGCCTTTGAACAGTGAACCATGTAAACATTACCAATATAATAGATGTTATAAGATTCCTTGAAATTGATGTGGAATCCTGATTACAAACACTTTAACAAGTAACCCATTGTTTTTTGTTTATGTTGAGAACATTTTGGCAAGTTTCTTTTTCATAGCACCCTATGAAAACCATCTTCCTTAGGAAACTGTTCAAATTACATAACTAAAAGTTGATGCACCAGAGAGTAATTATGAAATAATGGTTTGTTATGAAGGACCAAAGATGGATTCTATTGCTTTTATCTTTTACTTGCCTACAAATACTGATTACATGTCTATGTAATAGGCTTCTATTGCACTTCTGCATATTGAAATCATAATTAGTCATTACTGATATCTCCTTCTTGTTAGCTATTTTGATGTTTGTTGTAAGGAGTAAACCAAGATGGAAAGAGGTAGGCATTTAGTGTAAAAGTTATAATTGAAATATTAGATTGTGGTATGACAGCGGAAATCAAGCTTCATGATGTGACACTTTTAATCAGCACATATTTTTTGTTATGTAAAGGAGTTTGAATATTAGTATTGCAAGTATACACTTATGGATTCATCTCCTTATTAGGTTCTTAAGGCCTATACACAAACACATCATCATATAGACAGATGCAGTAGCCTATACACAATTAAGGAATTTAAGGATATTTTTTAGGTATGATCTTTTCATGCTTAGTATGCGAATGATATACAAAAATGTATCCAAATAGAAATGTATTTGTATTTAGATTTTGCCTTTCAACCTATATTGAAAAACGACATGCACAGTGCACATGGTATTTACACATTTTACGCATGTGCTTGCACTTAAAGTTAGTTTTCATACTGAACACCGACTCTCACCTTTTCTATCTGCAGTCCTGTTGATTGATGGGAAAGACACTTTGATAGAATAAAATGCAATCTGTTGTCATATTCAAGCAGCAATAAAATTCTGTACCCCTTTTGGTCAGTTCAACTTTCATGTTTATAATGATGAAGTCAAGAGAACCTTCACAAAATTAATGATAAATTGATAAAGATATTCCAATAATGGTGATAAAATGGAGTTTCTTTGATTTGGTTATTTTTTGTTTTTTTCCATTTTAAAAGTATTATTTCCCAAAAAAGAAATTCACACGAGTTGATTTTAAATATGCTGTCTTGGGTACGATTGCAGAACTGGTAGCCATGGCAACAACGAAGGTTTTGTTCTACCTTAGTGGATTCACCATGGCGGGGTATTTTCTCATGAAGCTTGTTGAACGTGATCCTGAGACACTGCGCAAGGTCAGGTTATTTAGCTTTTATTATTTTATTTTTAAGGGTATGCTCTGACCTTTTTTGGGTTGATAGTTACATTTGACATTATCAGAACATTATTAAAATAAATGCAGGTTGCTAGCCTAACTAGATGTGTTGTGCATGTTTTGTTTTTCTTACAAATTGTGGCGGTCTTTTATTTGTAATGGTAAGTGTGAAAAAATACAACAATTAATATCTAAAATCCTGTATAGTTACCATATGTCAGGAGTTGCATTTTGCTTGCTTGAAAGGTTTGGTTTTGGTATTGAAGTATTGTTTTTAGTTTTGATACTGAATGTAGCATAAGGGTAATCTGCATTTGAATTTAAATTGATAACCAAACAAGATATTTTTAAATAAACATTTTTATTTATACATTTTATATATGAGTACTATTGGTGTTTGTAAGTGTCTTCCTTTTATGCTGTTTTTCTTTTATTTGTAGTTGTTTATTTTATGTTTAATGAGATCCATATGTTGCTGGGATTCGGTGATTTGAAAAGTGAAAACGTGAGATGGGTCGTGTAATTTGACATTTTTTATTTAATTTAAAACTTACAATGGCATCATTTCTGCAAAAAATCACATGCACACACTTACACATGCAAACTCACTCACTTGCTTGCTTTCTCTTGTCTGTCTCTTGTCTGTCCCCTCCCCTTCTCTTCTCTTCTCTTCTCTTCTCCCCTTCTCTTCTCCCCTTCCCTTCCCTAAACAATACACGCAACATACACACACACAATCATATTTATACAGATGTAATTTGAGAGTCAAGGTGTTTAGGAATATGTGGGAGTTTTGTCTAAAAGTATATTAGATTCATCTTACTCAGTTTGATAATATGAACTTTTAAAAGATGGTGAGGGGCACTTAGTATTTTTCCATGTCATTACATTTGACTAATCAACTTGTGATTAATTAAAATATGACTTAAAAGTTGAAAGATGATTACTTTTGTGTAGAAATGTCTTTTTAAGTATAGGAGTTTTCTCACCTTTTCTTATGATTTTAGTGTTATTAAATGATATCATTTATTGTCTGGAACTAATTAAGTTTTTTCCTTTTATTCAGATGAATATTTAATTGTTTTGTTCTCTGATTATCAGGAGTTACCAGAGAGATACCAGGAGGACTATCATAACGCTGCTAAACAGCGTACCGCACAATTTATGACTGTGCTCAAGAATGCAGCAGAGGGTGATGATCCAGCCACAGCTTCCAGAAAACTTCGTGAACAGCTAGAAAGGGAAGCCCAGAAGAATTTGCCGGCACCCACAAAGTCATCTTGAGTTTTTTGTGTTGATAATTTATGTAGTGTATATATTATTTAGATAAAACAAAGTTAATACTTGTCGCTAGGAGTAGTGTGGTTTCCTGGTATTTTGGGGGATAGATACTAAATTATCAAAAGTTAGCATCATGAATGCATCAGTGGAGTCTGGCACCCAGGCCCAGATCCTGGAGAGAATGAAAAAGAGAACAGAGGAAATGGCGCAACGAGCTGAAGTGCGGAGGCAACAAAAGCAAGGCCAAGCTGCTATGTCTGAAAATGTGGACTACTTCCAGGAAACCTTTCAGAACATGAAGGATGACATTGAAAGGAAAGTCGATGATGCAGGAAACATAAAAAAGGCTCAACTGCTAGACTACTTTGATGAGTTGGTAAAGGATGTGCAGCAGATGCAAGATTTCTTAAACGAGTCAAACATGTTTTTGGCTTCATTCCAGGTTAAGAAGGCTCAGGAACATATTAAGACCTTGAATAACCTTGTTCATGCAAAGATTGATGAAATGCAACCAAAGAAAAAGTTTGGCTTTGGTAAGAAAAAGGCAGGTGGAGAGAAGAGCACAAAGGCCAAGGAAATAAAGAAAGATGGTGTAGACGGATGTTCTAAAGAGAAAAATACACTGGATGAAATCATAGAAAAGCAGTTCTTTGGTTTCAAAGACCAGTCAAACCAAACTCTGATAAAATCTGCCGAGGAACTTGACAACCGACAGCTGAACATCCAAAACCTAGATAACTGTAAGGTTATAGCCCTAGGAAACCCAAGTACTTTGCAAGTAGCCTCTCTCAAAAATTGTACAGTCATAGTTGGTCCAACATCAAGGTCAGCCTTCATTAAGGACTGTATCAACTGTAAGTTTATAATAGCTTGCCAGCAGCTGCGCATCCATGATACCAAAAATACTCAGTTTTACCTCCATGTGACTGGTGCGGCCATCATAGAAAACTGTCATGATGTCAAATTTGCACCGTACACTATCAAATATCCAGAGCTGAAAGAACATTACTGCAAGAGTGGCTTGGATTTGAAAACTAATTACTGGGACAAGATTGAGGATTTCCACTGGCTCAATGAAAATGAAAAGTCTCCAAATTGGTCAGTCATCCCAGAAAAAGAAAGAATTGATAACTGGCTAAAATAAGACGGCACTACAAGGTGCACATTTATGATTCCGAGCCTCAGGATACTTTTAAGACTGTAAATAATAATAATAAAAAAATATATATATATAACAGGCCTTTACAGTTCTATGACTGGAAGAATTATGAAAATTATGATAAGCATACTCAAAAGCCTTAAAAAGGCCGTTTCACAAAGTGCAGTTAAGGCAAACATGGGGTATAATATTTATGATCACCATAAATTGAAAACTCCTTTTCTTCAGCTATAGACTATTTTCTGCACTAGATGTGTTTATGAGAGAGTGTTGCTTTATATCTCTCTTGGCACAGCATTGCTGTTTATAATGATTAAATAAAGCATACAGATCCTCATAGCAATAAGATTAATTTTTCACTTTCTACATGAAGCAAGACAATAACAATAAATATGGGTAAGGAAACAAAAACTTTATAAAAAATGTAAAATATGGTAAAACACAATTTTTTAGGTAGCATTTATTTTGGCATATTAAAAAAAAAGTCAAAATTAAGCTATATTTGTTCCTATTTAATGAATACTGTTCCCAAACAATGAGACAAAACAGTTTATAAAATCTTTGAAGGGCAGACCCAACCCCCAAAAGCCTTCTCCAAGTCAGCAGCTACAGCTATGGTCACATGGTCTTGGTAGAGTCCGCCCACCACCTGAGAAGGATAGGGAGATATATGGTGAATTAATCAATAATGATAAATTTGCTTATAAAATTGTATTCTTTCTAACATCTGTATTGGAACTCTATGTAGAAGTCGGTGTAAGAGCTTCATTCACCATCACTACAATCGACAACAAATATTTCTTCGCGGAGTTACAGTAGTGCACTTTCAGAGCCACAAAATGTAGTAAATGCAGTTGAATAATCGCTTCATGTTAATGAAACAGATATAATGTATTCATGACTGCAAAATGTGAACCCTACAGAGTAATTTGGTGTGAGGAAATGGAAAACTAACCTGTATACCAAGTGGAAGACCATTTGGAGCGAGTCCCAGAGGCACTTGGGTAACAGGGAATCCCAGTGCATTGAAAATGGCAGCATAGGTGAAGTTCAAGGGTCGGAAGAGTGGTTCATTGTGGTAAGGTGCTAAAGTTGGATGGCTTGGGTACAGCAGCACTCCATTATCCCCCAATAGACGCTTTATTATAATAGAAGATTGTCAATAAATATATACCAATTCACATTGTGATTGAAAAATATAAATGTTTTCTCACTGAGGCTTTAATTGTTTTTATTTCAACATCATTATTTTCCTATAATAGTGTTAGTAGTGCTAAAAATGGTAATCAAAATAAAAACCTTTTTTGAAAATTCAAGCGAAAAGGTATGAAGACTAGGTTAGGTAGGCATACTTCGTGACATCCCAGTCATGAATGGGTTAAGTAAAAAAATATGACAAACAATGGATATGCATTTTGTCACTTAGAGAAACCTATATTACCTACAGAACTTGAAAGGAAGGGAATAGAAAAGGAAAGTAAGAGGAAAAATAACTGAAGTACAACCTGCACTCGCATCTGGAGCCTTTTCCACATAGTTTCCCCTTGTAGCTGTGCAGGAACTCTCTGAGAAACTTCCTTTCCTTGAAGCACTTTCTTCTGATCTCTCAAAAATTTTACCTCACCAGCAAATTTCTCCATTGCTGCTTGGGCTAGCAGAGGCATGGTGTGATGGGCACGACCTAGGATGAGCCTAGTTATCTCAGTCCATAAATTTATTTCTCCCTGCAATCAAAAGG
>BOPN01003512.1:97500-100000 GCA_017312705.2 Penaeus japonicus | reverse complement strand
CTACTGTTCACGTAAAGTGCAGAAGTGACTAACCTATGCTTCTAAGAATCACTTCGAGGTTTATGCTATGATGAGTGACGACTTGTGTGGTCAGGTGGACGACTTCTTGAAGGCCGCACACGACCAGGCCAAAGGTTACGCCTCAGACCATATCATCATGACCATGGGGGAGGATTTTAACTATCAGAGCGGCGAGATGTGGTACAAGAACCTCGACAAATTAATCTGGTACGAGACAAAAGTGCATGAACCAATAGTTGTTATGAAAGCATGGACATCGACCTCTTTCCTGTTGTTGCTCTGTCTTTTGGTTCTGCTTTAGGTTGCTTGTCATGTTCCTCTCCTGCTACGTCTGTCTTTGCTACGTTTATTTTGATATCATTTGTTGCGGGTATCTTTTGCTTTTGATCAATGTTTCTTGTTTAACTTCCATTAATTGTTTAGCGCACAGTTTCTGTTTTTTTTTCTTACTTATTTTGACCTTTCTTGCTATAACTCCGCATACGCTAACTGCTTGCACACCTGCCTCAGGTTAATGACTTCCTAAAAGCCGTAGCCGACGAAGCAAAGGGCTACGTGAGTACTGACATCATAATGACTATGGGAGGTGACTTTAATTACCAGTCAGCTGATATGTTTTACAAAAACGTCGACAAGCTGATAAGGTAAGAATGTCTGGTGGTATGGACAGAAAACTCGCATAAACGAAAAAAAGGTAAGCATTATAGAGCTAGATTATGAATCACTCTTTGCAAGAAAGTTCGGATCATAGCTTTCTTTGAGACGATTTGGTGAAAGTCTCAGACACTTTAGAGGACATGTCCCTAGAGTTGGTAAGTCCGATGATGCACTGACCCGGTTTCTGAAAGGTTGGCAACACTGGCTCTCAGGTTGACGAGTTTCTGAAAGCAGCGAACGAAGAGGCCAAGGGCTATGCAAGCAACGACATCATTATGACAATGGGGATGGACTTCCATTACATGAATGCTCGTGCGTGGTACAAAAACCTGGACAAGTTAATCAGGTAAGATGTCTGTTGGGAGTCGGGGCAATTATGTTTAAATGTCTCAACCATTCTAAACAAAGGCCACATCGAACATTATGATTATGATAATTTACTTTATTTGTGAAAGGACTTTTCCTTTGGTTTGCTCAAGGCTGAGCTTTGTTGCCAGACAATTGTGTAAGAAGGTATGTATAATATCTTTTATTCTGAACTTTACTGTAGATTTGATTACACAGATATATTCACTATAAAATATATCCCGAATTGTTGGTTAATTCTAACCTGCATTTGATTTTCAAACGTCCATCAATATCTCCTCTCTTCACCCAACCCTTCGTCAGGTACGTAAACGCCCGTCAGAAGAACGGGTCGAAGGTCAACGTGTTTTACTCGACTCCGTCCTGCTACCTCAAGGCCCTGCACGACGCCGACCTCACGTGGCCCACGAAGAGCGACGACTTCTTCCCGTACGCGTCGGGGAACCACAGCTACTGGACGGGCTACTTCACCTCCCGACCCACGCTGAAGGGCTACGTCAGGAAGACCAACAGCTTCTTGCAGGTGTGGAAAATGGATGTTATCTATTTCTCATATTGCCTCTTCTTCGCCTTTTTCATATATGGCTTTATATCATTCTGCTGATTCGTCTTCATCATCGTAAATATCAAGGAGAGTGTTCTAGTCGCAGCACCTCCCCCCACTTTTTATCACGTATTTCTCTGTCACTTCATTTCTTCCTTTCTCTTCCTCTATCTCTCTCTCCTTCTTCACATTTCCTTCCCTCCCGCAGGCGGTGAAGCAGGTGTCCTCTGTGCTTGGAATGGGCCAGGATCCTCGCCTGGAACGCCTTAAGGAGGCGATGGGAGTCTTGCAGCATCACGACGCCGTCTCTGGAACCGCCAAGCAACATGTGACGAACGACTACTCGGAGAGGCTCTCGCAGGGCGTCACCGAGTCCTTCCAAATGGTGGTAGAGGCGTACAGGTGCGTGGGATGGCAATCAATGGGTTGAAATAGAAGAAAAGTGTGCTGACAATCTCTGTTAGGATAGAAAATAAATATATGGAAACTACTTCTTGCTTTACGCAATGACTATTGGAGAGGGAGACTTATCTCAATATAGTAAAGAACGCCTCATTATCTGGTAGCAAACTGAATGCAGTTGAAGGAGGGGACGAGGGACCTCTAGAGGCCACCGCGATGCCCGTCTTCTGCCCTCTTCTGAACGTGTCTTCCTGCCCTCTTACCGAGGCGTCCGAAGCCTTCACCGTCACGACGTACAACCCCCTTGCCAGGCCTCGCTCCTTCCCCGTGAGGGTGCCGGTGCCAAGCGGGGCCGGATACAAGGTCACCGACGACCAGGGTGAGGAAACGAGAAGAGAAAATTGGTCACATGTGGTTACTGTATCAGATACACGCTAATGATTAGGTACGAGAATTACACGCACCAATGTATATTCATACACAAAGATGATTTTAGATAAAAACACACCT
>BOPN01003512.1:90000-92500 GCA_017312705.2 Penaeus japonicus | reverse complement strand
CGACACATAATGTGAAGTTTACTTGCAAAGTGTAGAGCTGATGTATGTATGGTTTATCAAGCTCCCTTACCAGTCTAATTGATGTTCCCGGTCCCTCGTTTCCGAACTCACTTTTTTCTCTTCGTTCTTTTCAGGTCGGACTCTACAAGTTAAGACTCATATTTTCTTGAATATTTTTACTCAGTAGAAAAAAAAAATGTGGCTCAAGAAAACGTTTTAAGAATAGGCCAAACCGCACATGAATAAATTGATTAAAACACAAATATGACGAAATAAGACCCAATTGCACCGTATGAAAACCAAACATAATAATACACTTTCGTTGATTTTCCTTTGGTATTATATATATTATGTCAATACGATTCAGTAATACCACAGAAGATGTACCACATCAGTTTCATTATTAATCATGACAAAAAAAAAAAATAAATATGAAGGTCAATCAACACTACAAAACCGCCCGGGGACAGACGTAGTACTACTAGGCATTAATATTTTTTGAGTCACATTTATGACTCAGAATAAGGTAAAGAAAGGAGACAACTGGATAATAGCAGCTATTAAGATATAAGCAGTAGGCGGGAGACGATAGTGCAGAATAGTAATTAATCAGTTAACCAGAATATTTTCCCATTATACACAGTCACTCTAATTCCAACTAAGCTGATAATAATGATGTGACACTTATTACGATGCATGTGTGTACACATTGCACACACGCACGCACAGAAAATAATTATCGTAACATCAGTTACACTAAGCAATGGATATGCGCAACCACACGTGAAATGGGTCTCCTTTTATTTCCAACTTGAACAAAATGATGAGCTGGAGTCAGAAATGTCCTTTTACGAATAGGTCGTTTGAATATGCAAAGCGCCAGTAAGAGCCCTTTCCGACAGAAACAGGAGTTGTACTCCAGTCATCAATTACATGCATAACTGGGTTGTCTTTCATCAATTCACGCTTTATCATTATATAGATTCTAAAGTTAGCCCGAATTTATTTCTTTTCGAAAAGTAACAGAAATACGACTGCCAATACTCGGAAGTTATGTCCTTTTTATTACGTACTGTGACGGCTTTGGTACGTCGATTTTTATATTCTTTACAAATCAACTATACACAGACGCAATAACAGCAATATATTAACATTATTTAATTAATATAATGCTATGCTAGACACATTTTGGGAAAGTACTGACAAATTACGTAGTATAGTTTACGGATAACACCCAATAATAAATATTGCGCCTGGTAAAAAAAAAAAAAAATAATTTAAACAACTCAAACACATTTTCCCCACCAGTATAATAAGAAAATAACTGCAAATGATAGGTCGAAAAATAAAACGTATCTGGTATCCCGAGAACGCATTTGCTCTTTAATTTCCTGTAACAGAGTAGTTTGATAGCGTTCTGATTTAAGAAGCCAGCGGTATTTTACCATGAAACTATTTACTTATACTTACCCTTTAATATTCAGTAGGTGTATTCATAGATATGAACACACCTGTAAATGATGTGAATTCAAGAGCTCGAAATAGGAAATAGGAAAATACATTCATATAACCCATGGCAAGCCAACAAGATCATCTTATAAAATAAGATGTCAATGAAAAACAAAACGATACCAAAGTGTAAATGAAAAACAAAACAAGCTGCCTGCTCTTTACTTACAAAACTACATCTGTGTGCAAATGTTATACAAGATGTGCTATTATACATTTAGTTTACCTGCACAATTTGTACCCTGGTACAAGAAGTAGAACCACCATAGCAGGTTTTCCAATTTTAGAAGGTATTTTTTTTTATACATTCCTGTTTTCCCTTAACAGTTGGTGAGCAAATAACTCCACCTCAACAGACTAGCATGTTAATAGGCATAAAAGGCCTCTCTACCAAAAGGCATACAATCATTGAACATGTTGTAAGCACCCTGTCATGGTTATCCAATATAGAACCAGAAAAATATTCAGTAAAACTGTAAGCAAAATCCTCTTTAATGATGTTACACAAACCAATGAAATTTGTAACATGAGGAAATGGTCTACACTCATCAATGAGAAACAAGTGCTCTTGATAATAATACAGGAATGGTCAATGGAGGTAACAGTTAACAACAAGAAAAGGGAAAAGGAAATAATAATAGTTGAGAGAGAGCGAGAGAGAGGGAGAGAGTTGAAACTTTAAATTCTCCACAATAAACATTAGTTACTCTACATAATAAAATCATTAAAAATGCTACAAGTATGTATGGAATGTTAAGTTACAGTATCCATCACAATTTACAATAGTCAAAGGAAACAGCAAATAAGAAAAACATCATTAAACACTGATATTTCCAGTGAACATTATATAAAATTCAAAGTTCAGTGGATAACAAAACATGCACACACCATATTATACATACATATATATATATAATATTCATATACTAAAAAAAAAAAAATAATTATATATATATATATATTATATATACATACACATAATGTACATATA
>BOPN01003512.1:72500-77500 GCA_017312705.2 Penaeus japonicus | reverse complement strand
CTTACCACAACTGAATGTTAACTTTTGTTTTTGGATCCCAGTCAAGGGTTTTGACTGCAAAATCTACACCAATGGTAAGCTTGTAGTATGGGCTAAAATGCCCCTCTGTATATCGTCGAATGACTGCAGTCTTCCCTGTGCAAAGAAAAGAATCTGTTCAGATACATATACTGTACATGCAAAATAGTATCTAATTAAAATCCAATAAAAAAACATTTAGCTTTATGTTCTAATTGAACCATTTCTTATAAAACCTACATGTATTAGCCCACAATAATATAAAATTTTATTCATAATCTATATTCTCATCAATAAATATCAAGTCCAAGTAATGACCTTTCTTCCTGATATTTTTGTTGAGTCCTCTGGTGTGATTATCATGAATGCACTACTATCTAATTATTAGGCTGGAATCCCTCTTAAGAATGTTCTTTCTGTGATGGGTAAATTTTCCTCAAGTTGCTATGATGTCTGTTAGCAAAAGATGAATACTGGCCATTAATCTGACTCTTTATAGTTTTGTTGATGTATATTGCATCCCTGGTGTTACTACCTGCGTACACTGCTTCATGCAATTTCCCATAAAATCTGATAAGAAGATATTTCATTATAAATGCATGTACCGTCATACAACCTTAACCATTTAACCCATTCACGCCGGGTGACGTGATAGCACGTATTGTGGATTTCGTTTCAGACGCCCTGGACGCGCTATGAGGGGAAGCTGCGCGCTCGGGTAGAGCGAGCGGGCAACCCAGGCTCACGGCTTGTGCGCCCGAGAATCTCGAGGCGTTAGGCTTATGCGTTCAAGAACCCCGGTATTGCGACCGTGCAAAGACGGAACGGCCCCGGTGTGAATGGGTTAACAACCAAGGAGTAAGTTCTAACTGGCAACACATAATATGATGTTTATGCTCACAAAAAATATCTGGGGAATAATGAATTTTGGGTTTGAGTAACAGTGTTGCATATTCGTGTCTTTTCTGGCAGTAAAGTGACAATTTGGCCCTTTGACAAGAAAAAAATGTATTAGGGTTTTTGACATTAGTGATTAGACATTCTAAAATGCTACTATCATGTATCCAATTTTCAGAATATCTGGCCACCTTGAATTACAAATGGTAATCAGACTGTGTTGTCCATCAACAATAAGATGACTCATTTATTAGGTATTTGCAATCATTATCTTGATTTGGCCTCATGTTACGGAAGATAACCAAGACAAATTATGCTCCTCAAGGCATATTTAGGCCTAAATTTCTGGCTCTAACTTTTCTCATGACACTTTTCCTACGTGTGATACACTGGAGTGCAATGGTTTACTACCTTCTTCCTTTTATAACTATCAATTCATCTACATTTGCAGTCTTAGTTGCAGGTCTCCTCTTAAGAAATATACATTTTGTTTAATCAATTTCATTAAATCAATTAACTGTTAATCATAACCAATGAGTCCATCACTAAAACAAGAGCAATAATGACAAACTTGTAAATATCACAATCATACAAACATGAACAATTCCAGCCTAACTTGCAAATATTACTTTATCCATGTACATATCCATGTAATTAGAATAATTTAACAAATAATCAAAATTAAGTTTTTTTTTTGTTTTTTTTTTTTTTGCAAAAAGAAAATAAAGAAATTGCCTTATAGAGAAATATAATACTAGAGGCAGCTCCTTTGATATTCATCCTTCAACAACTAACAATCAAATGATACACTTGTTTGGAAAAGGGCTATCTATAAGAAAAAATAATTTCTAAATGTTCTCAGAATCTGAGGTAGTTTGAAGCCAGTTCTTGTATCATGAAGAAGTATATGTATCAGCTTTATTAGCATATATCTTGACATTGTACCCAGGTATTTCATCACAAACTAGGGGGAATTTACTAATGGAAAATTAAGGTTTGTGATAAAATTGAACATGTGTTCTAATAACATCAATATACATATGGAATTATGAACCTTATCTGAAAACTAATGCAGTAATCATTCAACAAGGAATATATTAGATCAAAGACTTTAGCTACCAATTCACACCTGAGTACTGATAGCAAGATTTTAGGCACACTGCCCATGGGCACTCCGTGGGTAGAGATAAAAAGTTAACCCATTCACGCTGGGGCTATTCCAGCTCTAAATGGTCAGAATGCCGGGGTTTTCGAATGCATAAGCCTAACACCTCAGGATTCTCGGGTACACTAGCCACAAGTGAGCGCTATGAGCCTGCTCACCTGGCACACCGGCCTTGACCAAATATCTCGTCACCAGCGTCTGACCCAAAAACCACTGAACGTGATAGCAAGTCAACCAGCTCGAATGGGTTAAGAAACAAAGTCAGTTTTACTAAGTGGTCTATTCATATGACATTGGTATATCTGTTCAATGGTTTGTACACCAGTGCCTTGGTACTTTGAATAAGTTAGAACCATTCAATACAATAAACAAATAATTTTGTAATCACTCAGGAGAGCTGACAACTCTAGACCAAGAGTAACCAGTGCATTAATAAATATTCTGAATGAATAGAGAATTATGCTCTCACATCATCTCAGTTACTATAATAATACCACCTATTTACATTCATCATCTACTACTATTAATTTTGTTTTGTGTTACAACCCTTCTGCTATTTTGTGGCATTGAGGCAACTTTGTTGCAAACAGATAATTAAGAAATCCTTTGTATTATTTGAAATTAAATATCTATCACCTCCTAATTTATTCATAATAATTGCAATGCTGTAAATATTACAACAATAAAGATATTGTTATCTGATCTTATCAAAGTGAAACCTAGCTGAAATATTTGTATGCTATGTTGGCAATATCTTCTATATATAAATTATTTACATTATATGAATTGTACATACAATGTTCATACTGTTTTGCAGATGTTTTTTGTATCATTCTAAACTTTCTAGTTTTTTAAAATACATAAATTTCAAACTGTGGCATAAATAATATAAAACTATAACAATTATATTTTTTATTACCCCATCCATCAATATATACTTGCAGGATACCAACAAAAAGATGAAATTTTTTGTCTCAAAAAGAATAAAACAGAAAAAATAAAACAAATAAACAAAAAAATAAACATAGATTATGATGTTTTCTTACCCACAATCTGCAAAGAACCTATAATAGTATATATATATATTTAATCATTTAAAAATCACTACTAACTACATTTAAATATAACAATCATGTCATTACTGTTACTGCTTATATCTCTTAACTTTATATATCATACTCATATATATGGAGATTATACTTTATTCTATACAACTAAATTAAATGTGAATAAATTCACATTGTGTTTGATAACAAGCATATCCGAAATTAAGCTGCTAAATAAATCAACACAATAACATAGCAGCAAATGGCACATCAATCTGTTTGTGTTATGAGGCCTTAGCACTTTCCATTTCCCATGATTCAATTTCTAGGGGAAACTTTCATTTATTCGAACAAGACCCCGACCCCTTTACAACAAATAATTTTGTGATATCACATTCTAATCACGCTTTTCACATTGGCTCGACTGTCCAGCGATAAAAGGCGAAATCGTCTCCTCCATCAACCTAGCGTTCTCACAATAACAATAATACAAGTTCTCTCGCCTTGACCAACTCACCTGTCACCTAACACGCACACACACACACCTGTAGGCACAATGACTTACCTACACCGAATTCCCCGATCACTAACACTTTGAACTGGAGCTCCCTCGGCACTGTACTGTGTTCTACAGGGGCCACGGCAGTCATTTTCTTGGCTGAGGCAAGATTCTGCTTCTTGTGGACCCTCGTAAGGCGCTTCACTAAACACGTTCCTGGAAGTCCTCCTGTCATGTGACGAGGCGGTGTTCGAACTCTGAGAGTGTAGCGCAATTCCAGAGTTGTTCTCGGAAATATTTTTCTCGTGTGCATTCAGAGGTACCCTTTTTAGAACAGATATTACATTTAAATATAATTTTAATGTTGTATGTGAGTTATAGTGGTCAAATAATTACGTAAACGACATTTTATCAGTCGGAATGTAAGAATTCAAACATATATTCGGACAAGTCTTTGTTTACGGAGTGCTTACCTGTGCGCATGCGCCGTAGTAGAGATGCTAGCCTTGGTAATTGAACTATTTCATAACACTGTATCAAAATCCAGAGAATTTCTATCTTAGTATTTATCCGGTGACACAAGATTGGGTACTTAAAATGTGTGGACAACAGGACAATTTAATACAACTAGAGACGAGGGTTCAAATTCTGGTTCTTGGGCGTCGCCCTTCATTCAGAACTGGCGGAACCCGATCCGGCTACCTGGTAAAACTGATTTTATTGATATTTTTTAATCGGTTTTCTCGTTGTCTTTCGGGGAAGATGATCTAAAGCTCAGTCACTCAGTAAGAGACCAGCGATCATTATATCTATGATTCTGAATGTAATGCAGTTTCCATTAATGTCATTAATATTAATATCGAACCATTTATCTCCCATGTCCTGATAACGTAATCCAATATAGGGATACATGTTACACATCCACTTGTCTTCCCTTGATGACGGCGTTGCGAAAGAAACCAGTAGAGACAAGGCTATCTACTCTGACAATATTAAGAAATAAAAATGCCTTTATTCCCCGCGCTAGGTTAATACCACAAAAATAGTACATGCAAAGGGCCATGACCACGACGTCACCAATACAGTACATTTTTATTAAAATGCGAAAGAATTGTCCATAATCACATCCAAAAATTACTGTACTTTTTGGGTCACTGATTCATTGTCAGTATATAGAAGTAATACACAACGATTGTAGAGTCCGCAAGTACATATATATACCTGAAATTCGTATATTTGCAACATTATCTGATCTCCCAGCATAAACCTGCTTTTTTCGAACGCTGCAACCCATTCTATAAACTCACCGTTCCTTGTTCATACTTATTCATTATCATTCAATGAATCTCACCTGGATGTTCTGAGTGTTATATAA
>BOPN01003512.1:50000-60000 GCA_017312705.2 Penaeus japonicus | reverse complement strand
AGTTGCTCATTGGTCTGTACAACGGAGAGGAACATCGTTAATCTACAATTCTTATTTTTACAAATATATACATATTTATACTTGTAAACTGATTCAAATGTAAGCATCTAATTAAAATTTAGTATAATTTCCAGAACTAAAGAAATAAACATTACATAAAAAAACTATTTAGTTGTCAAAGTAAATCAAATTTAGATATAAAGATGAGCAACGTTTATAGTAAAAGTGAACATGTAGATATTCTTATCAACAAGGCTATGCATGATCTATAGATAGTCGGGTCAGTGCCTGGCAGTGCTGATGTAAAAATTAAACTTTTCCAACAACTATCGAAGAGTGGAAGAATATCCTAATAGCGCTGTGTTCCAGATAGATGCATTACTTAAAAAAAGTTATTTGATAACCTAAAATGATTGAGATTAAACAGAACAAAAACACGTTTTTTTCCCCAAGGAACAGATATTAACACGAGTTGCTCAAGATGACAAAGTGAAACTGAAACTGCGAACATAGGCGAACCAAATTACAAGAATAAAACATATGTTTTAGATCAACTTCAATTTCTACAAATACTGAATGACATTTCAGGCAACCAGCAGCGTAAATTTGGACCCTACTTCTAGAAAACGCGTGTTCAGATGACCCTAAAAATTAATTTGAAAAATGAGTCGAATAAGCTACAGTTAAACACCTTGGAAAGTAAACTACACATAAAATGCCCTTGATTGTAATAGAAGTGTTGCAAGAAAACTCAGACAGAATAGGTTAAACAACTAGGAGTCTGCCAAGAAATATCGAGAAGTCAATATCATCTTAAATAAATCAGCCAAAGTTGGATAAACAAAGTGTGAGGACATCGAAACCTGTTGACAATTCAACACAATGGCTCCCTTTAGCATTGTGAAGCAACGTTAGATAGAGTGGAAGCCAAAATATTTTGTGGAAGATAGAGCAGGGAAATGCTCAAAGACAGGGATGTAACTGACAGATGGAGGCTATATTGTGAAGACCTGTACAATATATATACACACGCAAACATTTCATACGATTGAACAAACCATTAATCTAGAAAATGAAGATGAAGTACCTGTAAGAAGAAATTGAAATAGCATTAAAAAGTTGAAAATTGTTAGATTTAAAAATAAAGTTTAGTTAAGCCCCCGAAACGCGGGTCCATTTTCTTTGACATACGTGAAGTCCCCCATGTTCCACAAATATTTGATGTTTTTATTTTTCACGCTTATTTACTACAAGAAAGACATGTTTAGTTTATGTTACACCATTTATCTGGTGTATTTATTTCCAATATGGAGACTATATATTTCAACTGCATTGAGACAGAAGTGTAAATCATTTTACATCAACATTATTTTCTGAATAAATTAGCAGACGCACAAGAACACCACGTGTTTAAATGTCCAGCCCAAACAATGTCATTATTTACTGCACGAATGTGTCAAGAAAACCCCACAAAAATAAATAAGTCCTCTGGTACTGACGGAATTCCAGTAGAACTTAATTAAAAGTATTTGATATGTGGTTAAGATCTCAAGACTGGCCAACCAAATGAACTATCATATTCTTACTTAAGAGAAGAACCTCCCGTAAATATGAAGTTCTGTTGTACCTCCTGCTTAATTGAATGAAACCAATAATAGAACAAAAACTAGATAATAATTTCAGTGGTACAGTGAAGGTCAACAGAAAAAAAATGCATTGAAGTTTTACCGATGGACTTAGCAGGACAGCCTCGAAATATGGAATGCAAATCAATGCAGAGAAAAGCATAACAATTATCAAAGCTAAGCACGACGTGAAACGTAACCAGCCATGATATCCTTCGCAAAGGAAACGCCTTGTTGTGGCGCGGGGGCTTGAACTCCTCCCTCGGACGAGCCTGCTCCGGATCTGGCCGGTCTCTTCCTCCCGTTGAGGTGGCTCTTCTCCGAAGAGGGATGACTTAGCGTTCCTAGGTGCTGATCTAGTAGGTGGGGTTCCCCTAGGGGGACTCACACCTGTCCACGTGTTTGCTGTGCATGGCGCCCCTGTGTGCTGGGAGACAGGAGTCCTGGAGGTTGAGCGATGCCGTGTATGAGTACACCCTGCGGCTAGCAACACGCCTATTTGGTCCTCTATTCCTGATCTCGACTTGGTTAGGTTAATCAGCTGGTCTTTCTTTTGAGCTAGGCTAGGGTCAAGCAGCCCCTGTCTTGCAGGCAATCATATGGTCCCATGATATCAAATGAAAGACTCGAACAAGCAAACTCTTAATACTTATGAAGTCAGATCAGTAACAGACCTAGTCAGTCGAAGAAATTGAAATGCGCATCGCAATAGCTACAGCAGTGTTAGTAAAACTGAATGCCATCATAACGAACAAATATAACGTATCCGAGACAGAGATAAAATTTATAAGGGCACTTGATTAATCCATTAAGAATTATGGATGCGGGTCATGTACATGAAATGCTGAGTCAAAAGGGAGGACATTTTTACAATGTTTACAACTATCTCTAGAGATGAGAGAGAGAGTGAGAGTGAGAGATAGAGAGATTGACAGGGAGATGGAGAGCTAACTAAAGGCGTTATCTGCAGCATCCTTATCTGCAATATCTGGCAATCACTCACATCAAATCAGTTCAGTTTAGAGAGATTTGCGAAGACGTCGCCTCGCCTGGGACATATGCACGAGGCGGGCCGGCCTCTGTCAGCTGTATGTGCTGACTCATCTGATCATCATAACTGAATGCTTACTGTTGTTGTCGGATTGCCTGTAGGTGCTCCAGTTGCCAGGTGGCAAGCAACAGGCATAGCCGTCTAACCAGCCCAGCAGCTGTTGTCTCTGGGCCCTGCTTGAGGAAGCGAATGTGCTCGCACTCCATCAGGTAGTGCTCTAATTTGGCCTCCGGTGCGCCACAATATTCACAGCACCGCTTATCATGCCCAATGGTGGGTAAAATTTGCCATGCACAAGGTTAGCCTATTCTCAGTCTGTGAAGGCTGACTTCAGCACACCTTGGTATTCTGGGGGAGAGTATCAGCGACTCATAGCCTGTGGCATCTGAGTACCAGTTGGCCGAGGGGAGGTTCTCGCTTCCTCTCTATGTTGCTGCAGGTCACCGACCTGTCCTACAGCCATCATTTTACGCTTTAGCAGTTCCTGGCTAGGATGCACCACAAGATTACTCAAGGGTTTCTTTCTGCCTTCCTCTACCAACCTGTCAGCTAAGTCGTTCCCTTTAATATCAACATGGCTTGGAATCCAGTTGATGACAATACGTCTACCCTGATCCAAGATTCTCTGAGCAATGGTTTGAATCGTGGTCAAAAGGTAAATGTTATCAACGGGCGTGCTTTGTTGCAGGCTGTCAATGGCGGCCCTGGAATCTGTATGTATGACAACATGCCCGTCCATCTGGGCTAGGGCTCCCATAATAGTGACTGCCTCTGCCTGGAGCGAGGAGGCATTGTCAGATACCCGCATAGTTCTCGTTGTACCCCTTGCCTGCAGTGCAGGTGACGGGGTCTACAGAACCATCATGAAGTAGGTTTTACTATCCGGTGGAGTGATTGCTGCGATATTTCTCTCCACCTCATCCCTTTATAGAGGTGGTGAGTACTGTGTCTTTCTCCTTAATAGGCTCATGACAGAAAACTCTATAAAGGATTGTGCCCATGGCGGGACTGTGACATAAGCAGGGTGGGGGAGGTCCTCGGTCCGGTCTAGGAGATATTTAATCTCAGAGTGGAAGGTGAGGTTCTCATCAAGCCATATCCTCAAGGATTGGTAGATATGAACCCACTCTAGCTCTAACCCTTGGACTTGCAGTCTTTGGTTGCGGACATCGTGTTTCAGTGCCATTGCCTTCGGTTTGGCTGCTGATATCATAAGCCCGACTCTGCAGCATTCCTCAGACATAAGGTCCAGACAACACTGGGCCTTTCTACTTAGGTTCTCATTTCGTCTCCCAGCAGAGATAATTGCAAGATCATGAGGGTGTTAAATAGAGCCGGGCTAAGGACCCTCCTAGCGGAATGCCATTCTCCAAGGGCAAATGCCTGGAAAGGTGACCTTGGAACTTGACTCTGGTAGTTCTGTTCCTAAAAATAGTCATGAATCCAGGCAAGCAGTCTGCCTTTGATTCCCTTGTGGATCAGGATCTCCTGAATGGCGAGCGGACTCGCCAGTTTAAAAGCCTTCTCCAGGTCCAGGAAGACAATGACAGAGCTGGTGTTGCTGGCAGTGCTCAGTAAGGTGGCCATGCTGTGAGCAGTGCTCTTAACCCTTGTGAACCCAGGTAGGTGTTCATGTGGAGGTCCCAACTTCCATTGGAGCCGATTCAGTACCATTTTCACTGCCGTCTTTCCCAGACAGCCGCCTGGCTCCTTTGGTTTAGGGATGGGAACTATGTCAGCCCTATTCCAGCACTGTGGTAGCGAGGAGGTCTCCCAGGACTTGTTGATGAGATGCAAGAATGCAAGCTCACCTTCATGTCCTATGTGGGAAATGATGGGGTAGGAGATCCCATCAGAACCCGGGGCTGACTGGGAACTGGTCTTATATGTCCGCCGTAATTCTCTCAGAGAGAACATGGCATCTAGGATATCAGGCTCGACAGCCTTTTCTCTGATGAGGGCATGCCTGCCTGGAAGCAATTCCTCTTGGCATGTCCTCAAATCTGCTGGTAGGCTGATGCTACTTGTTCTAGCAGAGAACTTGAGTACCAGTCTCTCCGCCTCCGACCGCGGGTCATGGTCGGTCTTTCTGGAGGCTGAGCAATTTGTGGCCCGTCTGATACGATTCCACAGTTCTGAAAGGGAGGTTTGGTGGCCAAAGGACTCACACCACTCCAGCTACTTTTCCTGCTTTACCCTCTTAGTAGTTTCCTGAGTATTCCTGAGAGCCTCTCTCAAACGAGTGTGGTTCTCAGGGGTTCTCTGTCTGTGGAAGTGTCTTCTGCACATATTGATTCTGTGGTTGACCTCCTTAATCTCATCATTGTAGTACCAGGTGTCTTTGAAACACCTAGACCACGGACGAGTTTTGGAGATGGGCACTGAGGCTGCCTAGTCTATGGCATTTACTAGTCTGGCCTCAAGTATTTCCACATTATCTTTAAGTGAGAAGTCACTGGTTCTGAGGCACCTGGCCGGGGCCTCCTGGAAAGCTTTCCAGTTGGCCCTGTCCACCTTCCATCAAGGATTGTGCCGGGGCATGGGTGCCAGGCCAGTGTCCAAGATGGTGGTGACTATCCCATAGTCATCGCTCGTAGCAGTGTTGTCCACAGACCAACCAATTCTCTAGACCAGAGCCGCAGTGACAAAGGTAAGGTCAAGGACCCCCCCCACCAACATGTGTAGGCTCCTGGCTGTTGAGAAGAGCAAACTCAGGGCATGGCTCAAGCACGTCGGCTATGTGGTATGTATGTGGCTATGTGCATCATGACTCCGAGTGGGAGCCAAGATGAGGTGGTGGGCATTGAAGTCTCCCCTATGAGAATTGGGTCATGTGCTGCAGCAGCACAGACTTCACTAATAACTAGGCTCCTACAGCTTGGCCTACTTTGCACATTGTACAGGTTGAGGGGACCCCTGGCCAAATGGATCTTAAAGGCAAGGAATTTGACGCCTTCTCCACACTGCACAGGTTGGCAATCAAGGAGCAGGGAATAGTCGACTTCACAAAGGTAATCAAACCTCTGGTGACTTGTGTACTCGGCAGCACAAACGGACGAAATCCCGTGAAACGAACAGATTCCCCTGTTAAAGTCTCCTGGAGCATGACGTCAGTGTTCTGAGATCGCACGATCGCATGGAGAAGGGTATTCCTTAAGGAAAAGCTGCTGATATTCCACTGCAGTATGCTTAAATAAGAAACCATTGTACTAATCTGAGTCCATTAAGTCTGTGTCGTCAACGACGTCGACATAATCAGTCAGTGTCCGATGCCCCAGTGTGCGTAACTCCTTGGTAAGTTCCTCACTGAGCATGATTTCCTCACTTGATTCGTCACTGTTGTCAGGACAAGTCGAGCCATTAGTAGGGTTGGGTCTCCTGGGAGGTGGAGAACCCCTGGTTGCCTTGACCTTCACTCTGGATAGTCATGGCTTCCTCACCCTTTGGGGTTTGGGTGCAAGCTCTGCCAGTGTGGTCTTAGCTGCAGGTTGGGTGGGGAGACCTGGGGGTTTGTGGGAAGAGGTGTCTCGCCCTGAGTTGGAGTGGGTTTTGAGACCATAGGACTCATCTCCCTCTATTTCAGAGCAGCAACAGTCTGAGTCATTGCCGTCATGGCGACCTTGACTGCCTTCCATCTCCTTACTGGTCCTCCCCAATGCTGTCGCAACTGCTGTGATGACTGTCGTCAGCAGGAGCATTAAGTACTTCTCTGTAAACAGAGTTGGTCTCTCTGCTCTTGGGGTAGACTTTGTGGTGTTCCCAGACCCCTTCCGGATCTGTTTCTGTCCTGGAACTCCCACCAGAGCCGGAAACTCCTTTTTGTTGGAGGTGTCCGGTGGTGGTTTCACTTTGGGTGGTGCGTCCTTCCTCTTAGGAGGGGGGGGGGAGCCCTTATCCTTTTGCTCTGCCCCCAGACATAAGTGCCTGGAGGGGCGGGAACAAAGTCTGGTCAGCTTTGCAACGACCTCTTGCCACTGAAGAGCCTCTTCCTTGTAACAACCGAGGCTCCAGGTGTGGTGCTTTTTGTGGCAGTTGAGACACTTTGCAGTGGTGTCCCACGTGCTCTCCTTGTGTGCTTTGAGGCACACTTCTGTACTGTGTGCCTGACAACAGACACCACACTTTGGCTTTACAGAGCAAGTGACTTGGTGGTGCCTGTACCTCTGGCAAGTGAAGCAGCGGAGCGGGTCAGGAACTATGTCCTGAGGCTGTAGGAGCCCCAGTTGCCAAGGTCTAGGGATGCAACTGGGGCTCCCTTCAAAGTGACCAAGACTTGCCTGGTTGGGTGCTTCCCTTTGGAGAGTCGGGAAGCTCCCACCACCTTGGGATGAGACATGATGACCTCAAGGTCATACATAAGAGGGAAGCCAAGAAGCACCATCTTGAACTTCCTCTCTTCGGGAGTCAGACCCAATAGGCTCACTTTCCGCCCATCCAAAAGCTTGTCTGTCTCCTGGAGGAAGGTGAGAGTAGCTTGGTCCCTCGGTACGATTATCATGCCATTGTCTGTGGCAATTCTAATCGTCAGACGGCAGTGTTTCTGGTTTTCCAGAGCCTATACCATCTGGTAAGCGTTGTCGAAGCCTTCCTCTTACTTCATTGTTACATAAATTTTGTAAACCACCATTAAAATAATCTTTAAATGGTTGAATGAGTCTACATAAAATAAAAATCAGGAATTATTTGGCATTTTCGCCATTCGGCGATGGTTCGCGCCCTATTGGATAGGTTGGTACGCGTGTGTGAGTGGAGCTCTTTGGCAATAGAACTTGAAATATGGCAGCAAGCGATCGCAAGATCTGGCAATTATTGCAGATTAGGACGCTGCAGATAACGGCTCTAGATTTCATTTTGCTTTAATTGATGAATCATGGAATTCAGTATTTGCACAGATAAGATCTATTTACTGATTGCTAATCTGCACAACTGCAATTTGAGGTAAAAAAAATTTCATGCTTAAAGTAGCATGAGAATATATTGAACTTCACTTCACATGCCAATATGAATCAATGAAAGCAAACTAGAAACAATGTATTTGTTGAGGTAATATTTTCTCTCGCATCAAATTAAATCACTTATATTATTTGACATAAACTGTCCTTTGTCTGAATGTCCTTTGAACTTAAAAGTATTTTAGAGGAAGAAGCAAATATTTTAAAGATTATTTTTTAAAGGAGCGCTACGGAGTCATGAATCCCTCTTTGACCGTGACGGCTGGTTTTGTTCGAGCGGTACACTTTCGCTGTCGTACGCCCGACAGTGCCTATCCTCCACTCATCTAGTTGAAATGATTGCGAGTCGGTAACGTCTGCAGATAACGTCTCCAAGTAAATAGATAGAAATTAGGTGAAATAGGGGGGGGGGGGGTGACACACCTACTTATGAATACACAACATTTTGGAATAGGAAAAAAAGGAAATAGAGCAACGAGAGATATGAGAAGCAGAAGTTATTATGCTTATCAAGCTTAATTTTCCTTTAATTTAGTTAACCCGTTTCAATAGAAGTGTACCTCAATTAATACCGAAAAATTATATTAGGTACTTTATGTGTTTTTTAAATCAATACATGAAATATTGTGACACACCCACACCCGCGCACAAACACACTCTCTCACTCTCTTACACACACACACACACACACTCTCTCTCGCTCTCCCTCTGATGTTCATGTATAGTATATCATCAGCCATCGTGGAGGACAGGGAACTGTGAAATAAGTTAGTGAAAATCCACATGTCAACATATAATCAAGTCAACCTGTAATCAGTTTTGTATTAAAAGATAATTAATTTTACTAGAGAAGTGTTACAGGTGTCACCAAAAGAACAAGAAAGGCTCCTCCACTCCTTTAGCGAGAGGTAGTATATCATCATCATATATACAGTATAGAAATAAACATTACTAATTTTCATATTTTCCTAACTTATCTATTTGTTTGCAGGTAAATCCGGACGAAAATGAGTCAAGTTACAGTAAGACCTGCTCGCAGATGTGACTGTGCGGCGATTTACGAACTAGTGAGACAGATGGCTGAGAATCGCAATGCAAGAATTTCTCACAATATCTCCATAAAAGGTAAGAAAGTGAGAGAGAAAGAAATGTTTGATTGATATTCACGAACATTAAGCACAGCTTTTTTTTTTTTTTCTTTTTTTTTTTTTTTTTTTTCTTTTTTTTTTATCCAAGAATATTATTTTGAAAATTGTATACGAAAATTGTGAAATAATCAACTTGCATATTTAGAAGTAAGTAACAAGGAACACCAAGGAACGAAGAAGGTTTTGATAAGTAACTTACCTTTTTTTAGGAAATGATAATGAAGGGGATAATAAAAACAGTACTAATAGTAACAATAATAATCATGATAAAGATAGTGATAATGATAATGATGATATTGTTTTACCATCACCATCATTATTGTTATATTACCATTGTTATTATCATTACTATTGTTATACTACTTCTGCTACTACTGATTATTGTTATTTTTATTATTGCTATGAATATTATTGATAATATTATCAACAGTATTGTCAACATTATTAATGTTGTTGGTATTATTGTTGTTGTTATTATTATTATTATTATTATTATTATTATTATCATTATTGTTATTGTTGCTGTTGTTTTGTTGTTGTTAATATTATTATTATTATTATTATTATTGTTATTGTTATTATTACTATTACTATCATTATTATTATGATCATAATGATCATCATTATCATTAGTATCATCATCACCATTATTATTTGTTATTATCATTGTAATTATTATTGTTATTATTATTATTATTATTATTATTATTATTATTATTATTATTATTATTATTATAATTACTATTATTATTATTATCATCATCATCATCATCAGTATTATTATTATCATCATCATCAGTATTAATATTATTTTTTTATTGCTATCATTTTTACCATAATTATTCTTAGCAACATTAGGATAGAATGCAAATGACATAAAATGATAATCATAGTAATTATAGCAACATGTTGATAATGATCATCATAACAAGATATTGTTATTCTTACTGTTTATGTTTTTGATATCACAGTTATTTCATCACCATGATTATTTCTTTTACCAGTGTTAGAATGAGAGAAACTAATTTTATGATATGCTCATTTCCAGGATTAGAAGAAGCTGGTTTTGGTTCACAGTCTGCCTGTAATATTCTTGTTGCTGAGGATAAAAGGGGCTTGGTTGGCTATGTTCTTTATTATTATTGTTACTCCTGGGAAGGACGGTGTGTCTGTGTGGAGGACATGTATGTTAGACAGAGCAAAGGACATGAAGATATTACAGAG
>BOPN01003512.1:30000-35000 GCA_017312705.2 Penaeus japonicus | reverse complement strand
ATTAAAGAGCATTGGGCTTAAAACACCCCCCTGTAGAGTACTAAGCTCAAAACTTTTCTCCTCCGAAAGCCTTGAAACCATACACAAGCTTTCCTCTCTGCCAGATAGTCACCAATCCATCTCAGCAACTTCCCTGTTACACCATATATGGCAATTCATATAGAATCACTTCCCCATTAGTTTTATCAAAATCTCCCTGTAAATATCTATAAAAAACTCTACACTTTTATGCACCATTGGATAAACACTGAATTACACCGTCTGATGTCCCTTTCTCTTCATAAAGCCGTACAAATTACAAGACAGTTTATCTTCAATCATGTACATTAGTCTATTTAATAATATTCGCTCCATCATTTTACATATACAGGAAGTCAGAGATACAGGTCTGTAACCCCCAGCTGATTTTGGAATAGGTATTATATTAGCTTTCTTCCAGGCCTTTTGTAATCTACCCTCCGCGTACTCATGTTGAATAGGTCAGTTAGAGGGTTGTTCGTCTTGCTTACTAATGAGTTGAGAATATATGTCACTCCATCTTCCCCTGGTGAAGTGTTTTTCCCTCTTTTAACAGCATTTAGAAGTTCGTGTGTAATTATTGGCTGACAAGATACTGCAGTAATGTTTACGGATGAAACAATCTGCCCCTTTCTTTCGGCTTTCCATGCAAACAAAGCGTCACGAGTGCTTTGTGGTAATGAAACCAGAGAAGATGCTTTTGCCCATTTCTCGATATATTTGTTTGCCTCCTCCTCTGGGTGTAGGTGACCGATGAGGTCATTTGTTTTTGAGACTTTTACTTTCCTCAATATTTTGTGCAAACTCTGACCAACACTTTTCTCTTACTTCCCTTTTTTTCTCCCCACATATCTTTAATATTTTAAGTAGTATGTCCTTATCTTCTTCCCGCCTGCCTCTTTTAGCTCACTCCCTGTGTGCCATCCTCAACATTTGTGTCCACCCTTTAATTGTCTTATCACTGCAGTATCTATTTTTTCCGTGCACCGTGTTTCTTCTCATTTCTGTGTGACTTAGCCTTAGTAGGTAAACATCTTTCTATCACACTTAACAAATCCTCGCTGAACCTATCTAAACTTAGGGGTGTGTAATATCTGTACCAGCCCTCCATATTGTAAATAAACAGTTCTCTTTCTCTTGCGTCTAAAGCAAACCTTTTTCTTTTGAATTTAACTTGTTTTTTTACCTAAAGCTAACTTAATATACAATGCCAAATGATCACTAAGTAGTTCACTTACTACTTCACATTCTCCTTGAATCCCCTGACCGCCAAGCAGACAGCCGTAATCAAGTCGTCCACCCTTGATGTGTGTTGCCTCTTTACTACCCAGCAAGCATGTCTCAGGCTTATCTTTGAGAAATTGGTAAAATATGATACCGTTATCATTGATTTTGCCCTTCTCTTCTAACTGCGGGTGCCTAGCATTAAAGTCACCCACTTTCAGAGTCGAGTCAGAGTACATGCAATCTGGTAGGTATCTGAGATCAAAGCATCTCCCAGAGATGTATAAGTTTGCAATATATACTTCACTGTCTTGTAAATACAGCTTCACACATACACTTTCAATACTTTTACTTCTACATGGCATCTCTAGCAGTTCGGAAGGTATTGCACTTTTGACGTAAGTAGACACTCCCCGTGTTCGGTCTCCGGAATTAAGATGGTATGCTCTATAACCATTGAGTAAGAGTGTCATATTTTATGTTTCCTGGAGACAAATTACGTCTATGTCATTTTTCAACACGAAATAGTGGACGTCTGTTACTCTAGTAAGTGAACTACTCACATTCCACGACATTATCTTAATATTATCACAATCCATCAGACCTTGATGGTTTCCTTATATTTGGCAAACAGTTCCTGGATGTTTGCCCACTCCTCCTGAACTAACTACCCCTTTCTCAGAAGCTTATCCTTTTCAGCGTCTTTGCACGTAAGTAACAATGATGTTGTTCCTTCCACTATACTCGGTATTATTTTTCTTTCTTTGCCCTTAATCGTAATTTTACTTTCTGTGTTCTTCTTAACCACCAAAGCATTGTTGTCTCTCAGTGAGATTTCTTGCGCGGGAGTTTCTTCCTCAGCCTCCACTCCCTTTTTGTTGCCTGCTACACCACTATCCATCGCTATCGCAATTTTTTTTTCAATTGCGTCCATCCTCTGCACTGATGTATGCAACATATCAGCAATGGCAGATATATCTTTTACCGGAGAATCTGCATCACTGTCCCTTGTCGTTTCCTTGGCTGCAATATCCTCTCTCGTCTGGTTGTTGTTTGTCCGTTCATGGCATTCCCGTCTTTTTCCTGGAGTTGCTTTCCTCGCGGTGGGCCGTGCAACCAAGCATTGGTTCGTCTGGTGGTCAGTCCTTTGGCTTTTCCTCGGTTTTATGGGAAGCCTTGCCTTGCATGATTGAGCCTCAGCATTGTGCAAGCATTGCCCACTCTTGCTTTTACATGAAGGACATTTCACAAGATTCTGGGAATAACAGCCTTCTTCCGCCCTTCCCACTGCCACTAACTTCATCCACGAGAATTGCCTTGTTGTCTTTCATATCGTTGTCCTTCAGTCTTTTTTCCTCTCTTTGAAAGTCGCTTTCCGTTTTACTGGAGTTTTCACTCTTGCTGTCATTTCTGGGTCGCTAGATGCCCGTCCCATCACCATTCCCTGGAGTTCCGTTTGTGCAGTCCATTTTGTCAGTTGCCGGGTCAGAATCCAGGGAGACCAATGTAGCAACGGGGGCCATGTTGACACCTGGCGACCTGATGTCCGCGAAGCAACTGAGAGTTTCGCTGTGGTCGCCAGCGAATACGCTAGGGCACTATGCAATATATTCACATAGCCTTGAAAAAAAAAAAATCATATACAAGAGATGCATAAAATTTGCTGGAGGGCCCAAGGCCCCTCACCCGCTCCCTGTCCAAGGACTAAGATGGGGGGGGGGGGGAGAGTAAACACAGGATTTGGGGAATCTTTCACAATTGAGGACAGCACTAGAAACACGTACTACTTTTACGAGTGATACAACACAATTGAGAGAGAGAGAGAGAGAGAGAGAGAGAGAGAGAGAGAGAGAGAAAGAGAAAGAGAAAGAGAAAGAGAAAGAGAAAGAGAAAGAGAAAAAGAGAGAGAGAGAGAGAGAGAGAGAGAGAGAGAGAGAGAGAGAGAGAGAGAGAGAGAGAGAGAGAGAGTATGCCGGTTAAATTCGTCGCAACCCATGTAGGCGCTGCTGAAGTGGGCATATATCTTTTCGCGACCTTGTTGCGCGAGAATGTCATTTCTCCCTCTGCAGCCTTGCCATCGGGGCAGGTCTCATGACCTCGGCAGGATATCCTTCGCGGGGCCGGGGCGGTCGAAGTCTTGAGTCCCTCGCTTGGCCTCGCCGTTTCCCAGCAAGACCTCCACCGTAATCATCCTTAGTAGCATCACTGTATAACTGTCTTCAACGAGTAAATTTATACTAATAATTATTTGTTTCCCTGCTCTATCCAGTTATTTGTAAGGTGTTCTGAACAAATCAAGAGAGTACCTTTTACTAAGAGAGAGAGAGAGAGAGAGAGAGAGAGAGAGAGAGAGAGAGAGAGAGAGAGAGAGAGAGAGAGAGAGAGAGAGAGAGAGAGAGAGAGAGAGAGAGAGAGAGAGAGAGAGAGAGAGTGAGAGTGAGAGTGAGCGAGAGTGAGAGAAGAGATAGAGAGAGAGATAAGAGAGAGAGAGAGGCAGAAAGAGAAAGATTAGAGAAAAAGAGCGAGATAAGAGAGAGAGAGGCAGAAAAAGAGAGAAAGATAAGAGAAAGAGAGAGACAGTAACATCGATAACACTGTTCGTTCTCGCGATCTTGAAATTGCACGCACGCACACACACGTACACGCCCACATACACACACCTGTCTCCCTCTGCTTATCCCTGTCTTTGCCCCCTGGGAATATCAAGCGACCGGACACGACTTATCAGTAGCTTTCGTCGGGTGCGCCAGCCTGGCGCAACGCTGACATTAGGATGAAAATAAAAAATTGGGAAAGGGAAGCGGTTGCTTAATAAGCGCCGTACACTTCATGATTTTACGTAATTGTTTTCACACACTTTTATTATCTTTTAGACATTGAGCAACACTAGATCTAGCATGCGCAAACTAACAACACTTCATTTCAGTTCTGTGCCTTCTGTAGTATCAGTTTTGACGATGTCGATCTTCCTTCCTCGAGGCTAACATTCCCTTCCCTTTGACCACGCCAGGTCAACTGAACTCACGGCGCCGTCGGTCCCTGGAGCTCGGGCCATAAGTACTTACACTTGACCAATACACTGGAACCCACACTACCTTTCCTAGGTGTAAGGCATTGGTATTACTTCTTGCGTGACCCTAAATGCCATTGGATTTAGCTCTGAATGTTGTTTTACAAAGAGCACTTTTATTAGGAACTGCGATCCAGTCTTTGTATGTATCATGCAGCCACTGCTTTCGGAATTTTTGTGTATGTGCTTTGCTTAACTTGCTTAACCATTTCTGAAAGAATTATTATTAGTCTAACTTAAAGAGAAATGTATTCACATTTAGTAGTACTCGCACAACGGCAGCAGCAGCCTGTATCATTCCATTACAAGTCGTAGGCCTCTCCCAATTTTTCTAGTCATTCCGGTCTTGTGGTCTCTGTTTCCAGTTTAGGCCTCCGAATTTCGCTATTCCATCGCGCCATCTAGTCACTGATTTTACCCTTGGTCTCTTTGTGTTATCTCTTCCCCATTCTGTTGTTTTCTTTGTCCATGTCTTAGATATGTGTGACCTGCCAACTGTCGTTTTTTTTCTAATGTTCTTAAGTATATCTTCTACTTTGGTCTGTTCCCTAATCTATGTTGCTCTTTGTTTGTCTCTTTAGCTAAATCCTAGCATGAGCCTTTCCATTCCTCTCTAATCACTTAATTATTTTTTTTCTCAAGTAATTTGGTCGTAGTCCATCTTTCTGATCCACATTTTATGACGGGG
>BOPN01003511.1:155000-157414 GCA_017312705.2 Penaeus japonicus | reverse complement strand
AAGGATTCGACCGAAGTTTTTGATAAGTCGTGCTATCATTTAAGAGGAGATGAGCTTTATGGACATAATCTACTTTATCTATGATCACAACGTTACTACCCTTATCCGCTTTAGTGATCACTATATTAGAGTTACGTTTAAGCGATTTGATCGCTAAAAATAACGATGTGGTAATCCATTAAAATCATCAAATAAATCGAGAATGGGATTTAACATGACTCCCTTAAGGTAGCTTAAATCTTTGTTAAAGAACTTGTTTTGTTTAGCAATAAAACTATCAAGGCTTTTAATGTAATCCAAATAGCTAACTTAACTTGGTTTAGTAGTAAACCATAATCCAAAGCCCAAAAGTTCGGTTTCATAACGAGAAAGTGTATAAGAAGACAAATTATCAACTGAGTCAGTGAGATAAAATTTTCGACCAAGGGCTCCGTGAACAAATATTGTTAAGTTTATTATGGAGGGAAACTAGATGACGACGGCTTTTAAGGGACTAATGAGAAGAGACAAAAATCAGCAGATCAACAAAGTCTGCCAAAAAATCGAGGAAAATTCAATAACCGACTCAACCAAAGATTGAGGCATTGGAGATCAAAGAAATTCCGGCCGACCATTGACACAGTAAAAGATGACAATGGCAACGCATTGTGCAATGAAGAAGGTGTCAAAGAAAGATGGAAGACATACTATGAAGACCTGTATAAAATCAATGACAAGGTGACACGAAACAACGTTACAATTGGTCAGGATGGCGAAGAACCGCCCCTCTGTGGAGTGAATTCAACAAAGACACAAATAAACAGAACAACAAAACACAGGAATTGGTGAAGTAACTGCTGAGCTTGTTAAGAACAGTAGAGACAATGTCATGGAGTTTATCCATGTTCTTAGCAACAAGATTTGGAAAGAGAGAAAATGGCCTGAGGACTGGATTACCTATTAGTACCTATTCCCAAAAAGGAGATGCAATGGAATACAACAACAACAGAACTATATCCTTGATCAGCCACTACAGTAAAATCCTGTTGAAGGTCATTGCTGGCCGTTTGAAAGTTAAATTATACGAAGAAAACGCAGACGAACAGTCCGGTTTTCGAACTAATAAAGGCACCAGAGATTAATTACTCAATTTGAAATTGATAATGAAGTAACACAGAGGACGATGCCACAGACTGTATATGCGCTCCATAGACGGTTGACCATGAATCGTTGTGGAAGACACTGCTTGCGATGGGATTCCCACACATAATCCATCTAATAAAAGAACTTTATGACAGCTAGAAAGTAGCTGTAAGAACCACTTATGGCTTTACAGATTTTTTCAACACTGGTCAAGGAGTCCGCCAAGGCTGTATTCTATCGCCACATCGTTTTACTATTTATTCGGAGAAAATAATGCGAGATGCTCTGGAAGACTTTGAAGGATCCGTAAAAGTGGGAGGAAGAATCAACACAAACCTTCGATATGCTGACGACATTATCCTTATTACTGGAGCTATGCAAGAATTAGAAACTCTAGTTACAAGAGTCGAACTGGCAAGTGAACAGGCAGGACTGAAGCTCAATACCCAAAAGACAAAAGTTATGAAGATGACTGGCGACCCAGGGAACATTGGCATGAAAGATCTCATTGTGAATGGTGAGGTAATCGAAACGGTTTATAATTTTATCAACCTCGGTGCAACATTCACAAACGACTGCAATGAAAGCAAAGAGATTAGATGAATATGAACAATCGAAAAAATGCGGTAATCAGCCTAAGCAATATGTGGAAAGACCGTTCCATCACATTACAAACGAAACTTAGAATACTAAACACCCTTGAATTCTCAGTAGCAAGTTACGGCTGCGAATACAGGTTCTTAAAAACAATATCGAAAAGAGACTGAACTCCTTCGAGATATGGTGCTACAGAAGAATCTTAAGAATTAGTTGGAGAGAAAGAGAAAACCAATGTATATATATATATATATATATATATATATATATATATATATATATATATATATATATATACACACACACACATGTATGTATACACACACACACACACACACACACACACATATATATATATATATATATATATATATATATATACATATATAAATCTATGTATATATACTGTACATATCTATACATTTGTATATATGTGTATGCATAACACGTGCGTTTATAAAGAAACAATATATTTCGTAGTGAGATGTTCCTTTTATTTCATATGATGAACAGATATATACGGGTTTTATATGGGTGCGATTCAGTTTTATAGTTGTATTGTCCAACAAAAATACATTCATAAAAATACCATTTCCCATTCACTGGTCATTATTCAGCCTGAGTGAAGGACCCACAGAATGGTTCATCCAAATCAAAATGTATTGTATTAACATGGATATTTGATTAAACCAATA
>BOPN01003511.1:120000-122500 GCA_017312705.2 Penaeus japonicus | reverse complement strand
GCATTATCATTATGATTTTCTGAAACCAACCTTATCACCATTGTTGTTATCATTTTATGATAATTGATAAGAAAGAAAGAAGATAGATTGATAGATAGACAGACAGACAGGCAGATATATAGATAGATAGATAGACAGATGGATAGATGGATAGATAGATAGATAAATAAATAGAGATAGAGATAGATAGCAATAGAGATAGATAGAAATAGAGATAGATAGATAGAGAGAGAGAGGCTGAATAAGTGAAATAGATAGCTAGATATAGAGAGAGTAATGATCGCTCCCAGAAGACAGTGTGAGGAAGTCTTTCCATCCGAAATCAGGAAAACGTTTTTCACACACATCTACGGGGTCGTTCGGGTACGGGAAAGTTAAGGCAGATTTGAGTTGCTTGCATATTCGGAAAGCCTTTGTTTTTAATGTGTTTTATGGGTCAAATATAGTGCGAAAGTGAGGGAAAAATAACATAAGATAAATGTTATATATACAGATTCATCAATGTGAAAAACAGGAAGATATTATGCATGTTAGTTGCTTACTTTAGATAAGAAATAACATATGTTTCGAAAATTTGACAAATCGCTCTCAACTTCTAAACACTTTTACTAGACACTTCTCTTCCTTCTCAAACTCGAACAGCTGAGACCATAATCGTCGTTCTTCTCGTCTAGTAATTCTAGAAACCCATTCAAATCCAGGTAATAGTAATAATCTAAATGTAAGTACGTACGTTTGTTTACTTCCGTTCCCTAAGCGGACCCTCATTCGTGACGTCATCAGTTCGTATACGAAAGTAAAACATGTCTGTAATATGGGATAGTGTGTGGATGGAGATGAAGAAAGAGATAGGGCAGGAAGCAAGAGGAGGAGGTGGAGGAAGAGGAGAGAGGAAGGAAAGAAGGAGATGGGGCAGGAAGTAAGAGGAAGAGGTGGAGAAAGAGGAGAGAGGAAGGAAAGAACGAGGTGGAGCAGGAAGCAAGAGGAAGAGGTGGAGAAAGAGGAGAGAGGAAGGAAAGAAGAAGATGGAGCAGGAAGCAAGAGGAGGAGGTAGAGGAAAAGGAGAGAGGAAGGAAAGAAGATGGGGCAGGAAGCAAGAGGAAGAGGTGGAGGATGAGGAGTGAGGAAGGAAAGAACGAGGTGGGGACAGGAAGCAAGAAGAAGAGGTGGAGGAAGAGGAGAGGGGAAGGAAAGAACGAGGTGGAGCAGGTAGTAAGAGGAAGAGGAGAGATGAGGGAAAGAAGATTGAGCAGGAAGTGAGACGAGGAGGTGGAAGTAAAGGAAGGAGGGAGAGAACGAGATAAAGCAGGAGACAAGAGGAGGAGGTAGAGGAAGAGTAAAAGTGGAAGGCAAAGGGAGGAAATACAGCAGAAGGAAACGAAAGTGGAAGTGGAGACAAAGGGAGAAGAAAAGTGAAGCAATAGGAGAAAGGAGGAAGAGGACTGCGAGGAAGAAATGGAAGAATAGATATTGGAGGAGAAGACGACATAGAAGACGACGATATTCAAATAAAAACGCAACGTTATATAAAATCATAGATATCTTTCCGTTCAGTTCTTTGTCTTTCTCTGTCCTTCATTTAAACTCTTTTATCTTTGTCTGTTCTTTCTCTCTCTCTAACACTCTTTATTTCTGTATTCATCTGTCTGTTTTCTTTTTGTCTGTCTGTTTGCCTGACTTTCTCTCACATTGTCGTTCTCTCTCTCTCTTTCACTCTTCTCTCTCTTTCTCTTTGTTTTATCTCCTTTCTTTCTCACTCGTTCTCTTGATCTATCTATCTAACTATCTCTCTCTCTCTCTCTCTCTCTCTCTCTCTATATATATATATATAAATATATATATATTTCTATTTCCCTGTCTCTCTCTCTCTCTAAAAAGAAAAGTTTCGGTAAAGTTGTTTGAAAATAAAAGTTGTTTAAAACATTAAGCATTACACAGCAGCGACAAAAAAAGACTACAAAACCTGCTTAAAGATTAAGGCTCAAAGCACCCACCAGGTAATGTTCTGCTTTATTTGTTTTTCAGTGTGACGGCAAGGATGGGATGCCAGTAAATGATAACCACTTTGATGTGCTTTAACTTCTATGATGTGGTGTTCCATGTTTTATCATTTAAATGGTTGTATTTTTGTCATATCTTTCATTGCTGGATGTCATTTACATACTTTATTTGATTTTGTTATTCATCTATCGCAGATATATATTTTTTGTTTTTGTTTCTTTTTCTCTTCTTCTCTCTCTTCTTCTCTGTTTCTGTTTATATCTATCTATCTCCCTATCTGTCTTTATATCTGTGTCTCCGTTTTTATCTCTCAACTCTCTCTAAATGTTCGTCTACATACTTTATTTAATTTTGTTATTCACCTGTCGCAAATATGTTTTTTTTGTTTCTTTTTCTCTTGTTCTCCCTCTTGATCTCTGTTTCTGTTTATATCTACCTGTCTCTCTATCTGTGTCTCCGTTTCTATCTCTCAACTCTCTCTGATTGTCCGTCTCTGCCT
>BOPN01003511.1:110000-112500 GCA_017312705.2 Penaeus japonicus | reverse complement strand
ACGTGCTACATATACACAAGCACACAGTCACACAACATACACACACGCACACACAGATATATGTATATATTTGAACATGTGTATATATATATATATATATATATATATATATATATATATATATATATATATATTTATATATATATATATACATATATATATGTATACATATAAATATATGCATATATATATATGTATATATATGTATATATATGCATATATGTATATATATATACATATATACATATATATATTCATTTATTTATATACATACATATACATATATACATATATATATCTATCTATCTATATTCACACACACACACACACAAATATATATATATATATAAGTACACATATATATGCATATACTAGAACATATCTATATCTATCTATCTATCTATCTATCTATCTATCTACCTATCTATCTATCTATCTATCTATATATATATATATATATATGCATATTTATATACACAAATATATGCATATATATATACATATGTATATATATATATATATATATATATATTTATAAGTATATATATGTATATATATACATATACATATAGATATATATATGTATATGTATATGTATATATATGTATATATGTATATATATATAAAAGTATATATGAATATATATATATATATAGATATAGATATATATATATATTATATATGTATACTTGTACAATTGATCTTCCATCTGAAAAGCGGTCCATAATTATGAAGTTAACAACCTGGCAGCAGGGAACATCATCTATTTCAGATGCTTCGAGTATTACAACACTCATCATCAGTGACTGTAATATAATGATAGAGCATACATTTTAAAAGTAATAAAACAGTAAGAATAAACATAATTAAGATGAATACAAATGCATCAAAGAGGTAAAACATAGATTCATAAAATACTATACATACATGCCATATTTTGGTTGTCTATTCACAGAGTAAAAAGTGTCAAGTAAAAGCATGTGAACCGGCAGATCGAGCCCGCCCAAGCTCGTGAATTTCCACTGTCGCCTGGAGGTCACCGCCGTGCCTGGGCAGTACGGTGCGGAAGGACAAAGCTCTAGTTGAGTCACACTCGTTTTCACACTCTCTCACAGGCGGGCTTGACTCAATGCATGTAAGCCCGGCGGCGCCTCTGCTCCGCAAACCTGGCTTATCCTTATCCTTAGCACGTAAACTGTGTCAGGAAGAGTGAAAATGGAAAGGGGATGGCTGTACTATTTTGATATTTCAATATTGGCTGATGAGCTATGTTCATTTAGTTCAGGTTTCAGTTTCCATATCCATGGCACATGTGTGTGTGTGTGTAGTTGTATCTCTCTCTCTCTCTCTCTCTCTCTCTCTCTCTCTATATATATATATATATATATATATATGTATATATGTATATATACATACATACATACATACATATATATATATATATATATATATATATATATATATATATATATAAATATATATATATATATATATATATATATATATATATATATATATATTAGGTCAGGTCACTCCCGTAGTCCGTAGACCGTTGGGGCACTTTGATGCTTTCCCCGTCTTCGTCCTCTTTGTTCGGTCTTCGGCTTTCCTCCCCGTCCACCCCGCAATGTCTTTTATTCACGATGCGCTGAGTCGACTCCTGCCCCTGCTACTCCCCTCTACAATGCAATGCATTACTGTTTGGCCAAAGTTGCTGGTATTCTAGTGATATGGCCAAAACATCGTAATTTCCGCCGTCTCGCTACAACTACCAATAATCGCCAATAAGTTCTATAAATAAACTTATTACTTCAGCGTTTGTAATGTTTTGTTTCCGGGAGATCCCCAGCACTCTTCTAAAACAGTGAAGCTCGAATGCTGTTTGTTAATTTCTTCTCTAGTCTCTTGCTGTGTGTCCAGGTCTTGCAACCATAACGAGCTATTGAAGTTACCAATGATCTCATCAGTTTCACCTTTGATAGAGTTGGAACTTCATAACTTGTTCAGTTTGGTCAGCAGGCTTGTTGCCATGGCTCTTCTTTTTTGTATCTCGTCATCCGATGGAAACTCCCAACTTTTTCAAGTGTAACTCCACCAACTTTCATCTCTGTAACATTGGTGTCATTGTTTTCTTTATTACGGGAAGTAACCGACACCTTGCTCTTTTCGGCACTAATTTCCATACCATAACTAATAGCTGTTGCATTTAGCCCTTAGTAATATCGTGAAGTTCCTCCTTTGAACTTGCGATGAGGTCAGTATCATCTGCGAGTCTTTAGTTAGATATTCGCCGGCTACCCACTCTGACAGAACACGCATAGTCCGCTAGAGCAGCTATCAAAGTCTACTCCAAAACGATATTAAACAGGATACGAACTTCTTGCACACCTACTGTTGTTTGGAACCATTCTGGAGCACCATCACTCGTCAGCACTGCATTACTGCTGCTGCTGTAAAGAGCCTTAATTACTTTAATCAATCCATCAGCCATGTTGTGCTT
>BOPN01003511.1:105000-107500 GCA_017312705.2 Penaeus japonicus | reverse complement strand
GGCTATATTGCCAGATGAAGGAAATTCTGTTGCATTTCGTCGATTCTTCAACTTGTTTTTATATATATTTTATCTTCTTTTTTTTCAATTGCATCTCTCCCTCACTGTTTCCCCTTATATTTTATTCATTTATTTATGAATCCTCTTTCCCCTTAGTTTCTTTTTTTTCCCCGAATATGCTTTATTATATTCTCTGTAATAATTATTCGTCCAATCCTTGCTCCTATTTTTCATATGCGTTCCCCTCTTTCTCACTTTCCCTCTTTATCTCTTCCTTCCTTCTGTCCAAACTTTCCCCTTTTCCTCTTCATTCTCTCTCATAACTGATCGTTCCCTCCCTCCTCTCTGCTTCTCTCTTTACATATCTTTCTCTCTCCCCCTCCTTCTCTCTTTACTCTCTCTCCTTCTCTCCCCACTTCACCCAACCGCCTGTCTCAGCGCAATTCCACGAAAGAACGAGGGGAAGCAAAGGAAAAAGGCAAGAGCATGAGCCAATCTGGAATTTATGCGTCTGGCATGAGACATTGCTTCGGCGTCTCCTCTTGCTTCTTCTTCTTCTTCCTAGCTTTTTCTTCCTTCTTCCTTCTTCTTATTATTCATCATCTCCATCTGCTTGTTTTTCATTTGCTGTTCATTTATCTGTTTCCTTTCTTCTTTTTTTCTCTCTCTGTTATTCACTATCTATCTGTCTTTCTCTTTCTCAGTATCTATCTCACTTTCTCTTTCTCTCTCTCTCTCTCTCTCTCTCTCTCTCCTCTTCCCTTATCATCGTTTCTCTGCCATGTATTTTTGATTTCAATTACACCCCCTGTTTGTGTATTTGTTACCTTGCATGTGATATAGAGTCCGGAATAAAATGTCAGGGAGAAGGCATCTGAAAATGTATCTTGTTGTTTATCGCATGCTGTTTCTCGGAATTCCACTTGTGCTTGTATATTCCAACTTTTTATACAGTTCGAGTTATTCCCCGCTCGTTTCCCCTCCAATGTCTTTTTAATTCCGCTAGATTTTTCGATTCCACGTTGTCTTTCTTTTCTTGCATATTCTAAACCGTGGTGTTTCCGTCTTGCCGTCAGTGATTCGTTCTCCTTTTTACTGTATTATTCCTCCGTTCTTGTGTTCTCAAAGCAAGCAACGCAACGCAGGCGCCATAACTCCGCCCACTCTGAGTTTACAAACACTCGTGAAATCTCGCCTAGGCTCGTAACTCGCGAGACTCACTATGGCGGCGAGATGCTACCTTCCTTTTCTCTTTCCTCCGGCTTCACACAATTTCCCGAGGCGTATTTGGCTGCTCCTTTATATTCCGCTGTCATGTTCACGGTCCCCCGAGCCAGAAAAAAAAGAAAACAAAAAAACAACAAAAAGAAAAAAAGAGAAAGATAAAAAAAGTGAGGGAAATGAAATAAAATAAAAAGAGCTAAGAATCTGACTTCCGGTGAGATGCAGCGGTGTTGTTGCCCGCTCGCAACATTTAATGGCGTGACTGAATCGTTGCGCTTGAAGGCTAGAAGTGTATGAGTTATATGATCTTATTAACACGGAGTCGGAACCAGAGTCAGGGTTTCATATAGGAACGTCTTATATTCTTCTCGAATTTATTTTCATTGTCGTTTCTTCCGCCGAGTCAACGTCTTTATCTGATTATTCTCTTTCTATTTTTCACTTCCTGTTGTCTCTTTTTCTTGTTGTTGTTGTTGCTTCTTTTCGTTGTTATTGTCATCATTATTGTCATCGTGATTGCTATCGTTCTTTCTGTTCTTATTCGTTGTTATTCGTTATTATGCTTTCCATTATATTTGTTGTAAAAATAATGGTAATGATAATAAGCATAATGATGATAATGATCACAATAACCGTAATGGTGATAATAATGATTATAATAATGACACTAATGATAATAACGATAACGATAATGATAATAGCAGAAACATAAACGATAATAATGATGATAATGATAATAATGATAATTATGATAATAGTAATAATAATAATACTGGTAAAAGTAACAATGAAAAATAATAATGATAATATTGATATTAAGGATGATGATGATAATGATGAAAGTAATGATAAAAATACTAGTAATAAAAACAACATTATCATGAGTACCATTACAATTTTTATTACTTTTATTAGTATCATTATTATTTTGATCAACATTGTGATTGGTATATTGATAATCATTATTACTACCATTATCACGGCTGTCACTACTATCATTATCATTATCAACATTATCATTATTATTATCTTTATTATCATCATTGTTATTATCCTTATCATTGTTATTGTTGTTTTTGTTTTTATCGCTGATATTTGTCATTGTGAATGTTGACGTCAATTTGTGGTTTTATAATTTCCCTCGTCCCTTCCAGTATCATTATTAGGCGTATTATAGCTATCATGTGTATCATCATGATTCGTAATTGTATGATGAAATTCATCACTACTTATAATATTTTTTCCTTTCATCCTCACCACCAGCACGTTACTAACA
>BOPN01003511.1:100000-102500 GCA_017312705.2 Penaeus japonicus | reverse complement strand
CCTTTTCAACCAATCATCCAACCAACCAGCCTACCTTTCCGACCAATCATCCAACCAACCATTACTTCGAGACAACTCCCTCCCCGACTGCCTGTACCTATCCCAAACTATGCCACAGCCTGAGGACGAGCTCCGTTTCTTGAGATAGTTGAAATACCTCATCGGGTTACCTTGGCCTCCTCGGCTCGGCTCGTGAATTCCAATATTATGAGCGGGAAGTTTACTCATTAGCCGAGCACTAACTATTTTCTCGTTTCCTGGGATAGGATCGGTTGCTCTTCCGCGTTTAGTGTCTTGTGGAAAAGGGTGGATGGGTGGGTGGGGTTGGTGAGTGGGGGTGGGAGTTGGGGTGGGGGGTGGGGGGCCGAGGGTGAGGGGAAACTTCGTTGGTTTTTGGTTTTTTTCTTTTTGGGATATCATGATTTTTTTTTTATTCTTATTTTTCTATTTATTTTTTATATATTAATGACGATTATCTTTCTCTATGTCTTATTTTGTCTTTTTGGATTTCCCTTTTGTTATCATCTTTTCTTGACTTATTATATTCCTTTTATATTTTGCAGTTATTACTGTGCTTTATGATTTAATTCGATTTTGTTAGATCTTGCGACTATGTCTTATTATCTGTCTGTATTTTAGTTTTGTATTTCTTTCCGTTTTTACTTGGAGTAAGTAAAAGTTGTATCCTATCTTTTCGATTGTGTTTGCCTTAATTTATCTATATCTTCTTTGTTTTTGATTGTTTTGGGTTGTGTATAATCTGTTCTTTGCATTTTTCTCCGTATTTCCTATTTTGAGACTAACGTGTCTCATGTTTCCCCTATCTTGGCTTTTCGAATTTCCTTCCACTCAATTATAGTATTTTTAGGTGTTTCTTACCTTCTCTTTGTATTTTCACATATGATTGTTCTTTGTTTTAGGTAATTTGGAACAATATATAATCTCCTCTCTGCATTATATGTAGTTTCTTTCTATGTATTGCATTGGTTTTATGTTCTAATTTTATTTTCTGTATGTTTTAAGATTTGTATATCTACTATACGTCCATTTTCTTGATAAAATTGATGTCATCTGAGTAGGCTTACGCTCTCTCCCTCAGAGTCGTTGGTAAGGTCAAAAGTTATCGCTCGGGAGTTTCCAATGGATTTTATGCAACAGTTAATTTGCTATTAGTGGACAAAGTTGTTCATTCTATTTCATTTACTCTAATCATTATCCCTCCGTCAGGGAGAGTATTGACACGTGACAGTCTACGGGGCTTGATTTTGGCGCCAATCTCCAACCGCCTCAGCCTCCTGGACACCAGAATATATATCTTTTTATATATATCATAGCTGTAGTTCTTTTAATATTTTGGATCAATTTTATTTTAACCCGTTTTACTCTAAAAGATTTGGCTACACATATCCCAACGAAAACGATCAAATACAAGAAATAATCGGGTGACATATGCCATGTATGAAAACGTTAAATAGTGGGTAGCGAGGTTGTAGTGATACGGTCACTGAGTCTCACTAAAAAAAGATAGTACTAAAAGTACTAAAGTACTAAAAAACATTCGTTTTTCGTATCGGATAAAGACAGGTGTAAAATCTATTGTACAATACTGTTCAATATGGGTACGAAGGTAATTCTGGGTCGCGATGAAAAAAAAAAGTTTGGAGAATACTGTTCTAATTCTCTTGTGTACGTTTTAGTTTTATAATGAGCCTTTAATCATTGGCAAAAATATAGGTTAGTTAAGAGATTAAATTGAAATTAATATTTCTCTTTGATATCAAGTGTTGTATTGGAAAATAATCTCATAAAGGTCTGTCACGATCAACTGTGCAGTTGCATAACGTATACGGCAACCGAAAGCTTCGTCTATTGTTTTCTCAGAGTTTGATAAAAAAAACAAAACAGTGAGTCTTTAGTCTATCTGCATTAACTTGATTATGAATTGGGTAACTAAATCGTTATGTCAGCAATATAAGTATGTATATAAAGACAGACTATGATGAAAGGCAAGGAGAGGTCTCATTTAGAAGAAACAAACATTTTCCTACCGCTCATTTTGTAATGAACCGACTCATTGCGAGTCCTGAAGCGTTAGATATCTAAGCTCTACATGATTTGCATAACATTAAGAGCGACAATGGCATGCAAGATAACTTCATGAATGGATTCAGTTGCTCCTGCAAAAATCAATCTTGAATAAAAAGTTGTACAACCATTTTCCAACTCTCCTTCTACCTGTTGAAGCACTAATTATATTTCTGTAGTCTCTCTGTAATTACAGATCTACAGGTATTAGATCATCCATATAAATCGTGATTACTGTCATCTTGAGATATTAATAACTTCGTGGTTTAGATGGTAAATCTTAAAGGCAGAGTTACTTAGTGTTGCTACGCCCCTGGTGGGGGTGGTGGTGGGGGTGGAGGTGGGTGGGGGTGTTACTTTGATATCAAGAGAGAATAGCTTATAGTTCTAACTCTCTCTCTCTAGCGGATAAAGC
>BOPN01003511.1:70000-72500 GCA_017312705.2 Penaeus japonicus | reverse complement strand
GGTGCGGGGGTGAGTGAGCGCCCGCCGTGACACGCAGAGAGTCCGTCTGGGGACACGGAAGGCTTCTCCCGGAGGACGTCTAGGACAAGGACTCTCACTGCAGCCCCAGCACCAGCAGGGGCAGCATCACCAGCACGAGGGCGTGGTGAGTCGTCCATGCCCAGGCCCACGAGCCAGTGCTCCACGCCCATGGGTCTCGGGCGTACTTCTGGCCTGCCACTGTGGGCGTGATCTGGCCGAATGGGCGGCGTGAGGTCGGGACGGGGGCGGGGTTGGGTGCGACGGCGCAGGCATCGTCGCTGGGCGGCTTCTCGCAGTGACTGTTGTCGTCGGCGATGCAGGCGGCGTGGGCGATGGCGTGCGCGATGTACGTCTGCTCTATCGTGCCCGAGAACAGGTGCGCGCCCGGCCCGTAGGCGTACACCGGCACGTCCTCGCCGCCGTGCGTCTCGTACCTAGAGGAGAAGACGCCGTTAGAAGGAGGGAAGGGCGGTGCTGCATCAGTGCGCTGCGCACCCAGAGGAGGGGGGGCTGAACTGCTATGATCTATAACCGAAAAACTTGCAACACTGACCGGGATCTGACACCGTAGCATTCCAATCTCATCAACCCATATCAACGTATCTAAACTCACTTCCTAGGAACAGCAGCCTGTTGCACGAAGTTGATATCCTGCGTGTTAAACCCCGTTAAGTCCTGCCTTCCCGTGGGCGTGGCGTGGGCGTACCCTGGACCATTGCCATACAGGAGGGTGGTGTATGGTTTTCCGTCCAAGTCGCTAAGCTTTCTGTCAAACCCTGTAAGTGGAATAACAAGGTGAGAAAAAGGTAAATTACGTATATTAGATTTCCATTGCAAATGTTATTCGTTCGTTGCTAAAAGCGAGCGCAATGAACTATGAAATCATATTTTCTGCGTTAATCAAGTAAACAAAGATATTAAAGTTGATGTCATCAGGTATAATGATAGAATATTTTGTCTCATGCAGCCATATATATACGTAATATTCGAAGCTGAGGAAAACATGCACAAACACGATACAAAAATGAAAAAGTAGATAGACGGGTATTAGATGGATAAATAGATAGATAGATAAATAAAAAAAAGAACAAATAAGTAAATAAGTAAATATCTGAAGTATAAACGACAGAACTATTATGCACTTTATGACGACACTTTATGTAAAAAAAAAGAAAAAAAAAGAAAGAAAAGAAAGAAAGAAAGAAAGAAAGAAAGAAAAAAAAAACGACACAAGGCAAGAAGGAGAAGGAAGATTAGCAAAACATCACATGACATCGAATGCTCAAAATGCTATTAGTAAAAAATGAGTTGTTGATTGGGCTTGGATACATCAAATAACCTGATTGCCAGATCAGTCGAATATATTAATAGATCTCTTAGTCATACATGAACACAAGATCACAGAGAGAGACCATTTTAAATCATGCACCTGAAATTTCATACGTACCTAGGTTTGCATGTAGGATACAGTACGTACTTTGCGCGATGAATTATATAATGAACTTTAGTTGCTGAAAAAGGGGTGCACGGAAATACTGTGTGTGTGAGTGTATTCCGTTCATTGCATGTTGAATTATCGCTTAATTCATGTTTGTTTCTCTTTTACATTTATATTTGTTTATATGTATATCTATATATATCTTCCTTACCTCCCTCCTTCCAATATATATATATATATATATATATATATATATATATATATATATATATATATATATATATATACACACACACACATATATATATATATATATATATATATATATATATATATATATATATATATATTTATATATATATATATCTGTCCTAGCTCTCTGTTTATCTGTTTGTCTCTTTCCGCAACCCCCCACCTCTCTCTTTATCTCTCTCTCTCTCTCTCTCTCCCCCCCCCCCTCTCTCTCTCTCTCCTCTCTCTCTCTCCTCCTCTCCTCTCTCTCTCTCTCTCTCTCTCTCTCTCTCTCTCTCTCTCTCCTTCTCTCTCTCCTTCTCTCTCTCTCTCTCTCTCTCTCTCTCTCTCTCTCTCCTCTCTCTCTCTCTCTCATTCTTCCTGCCTCTCTCTCGTTACAACATTTCCAATCTCTCTCTGTTTTATAAAACAGTACCTTCTTCCATCATACAATTTAGAAACTCTATCATAACTATCGTTTCTTTTTTATTTCTAGCCTTTTTAGACTTATATTTCTACATTGATTGTTTTTATAACAAAACGACGAGGAAAAAGAATAAAGAAAAAGAAGAAAACGAAATAAAACAAATGGGACAAATAAAAATATATCGAAGCTAATGATGCATAGGACATAATTGTAAGAATCCTTCTCTCATTTGGCTTTTGCAAACATGTTGCGAAGCACTTTACGAATTGCAAATTGGCTGAACTTCTTTTAAGTAAGGCGAAAACAAAGGGCAAAATGCTATTTTTCAATCTTGCAACATAATGCAACAAAAGATATTGATACTGATTCCCTGTAAAGTTATC
>BOPN01003511.1:37500-42500 GCA_017312705.2 Penaeus japonicus | reverse complement strand
TTATTATCATATGTAGTAGTAGTAATATCATTATCATTACCATAAGAATGATTATTACTACTATTACCATTATCATTATTATCACTATTATTACCATTATTACTATTATCATTATCATCATCAACATCATCATATTTATCATTGTTATCATCCTTATTAGCAATAACATTGTTATCATCAATACTGTTGCTGTTGTTGTCGATAACATCAATAGCATATTATCAACAACTAAAATAAAACCATCTCCAACAATAACCTTATTATTCGGAACAAAATTATGACAACAAAATCAATATCAACAAGAACTGATGATCAAGGTAATTTCACTATGTAGGTATGTCCCTGTTGGTATGCCTGACTGTCTATGACTATGTATGCCGAATGCTAGTCCCTTTGATAACATTATCTGCATGGAGAGAGTCGGATAAAGCCAGATGTTCTTGAAGTTTCACGAGAACCGACGATGTGTTGCATGATATTGCCAGATGCAATGCTTTGGCCTTATTATTATTGTATTTGATTTCCTGTTATTATCTTTTCCTCTTATGTTGCTAAAGGTAATTTATCATCAAGTGTGTATACTGTTTCATGTGTATCTAATATATGCTATATTCTGCTTCGTCTATGCTTTGTTCATATTTTTTTCTTTCTTTTTTGTCTGTCTCTTATCGTTCTTATCTTATGTCTTCCTTGCGTCTGTTCCTTATTCCAGTCTATCCTGCCATCCACTTCAAGATTTTCCTTCCTCTGCTTAATCCACTTTTCACTCTCCTTTGGGATTTACGACCTACTCTCTTCCTCGGTCTCCTCCTTCTATTCCCTTTTCCATTTCCTCTTTTTCCTATTCTTCCTTTATCCTCCTCCTCCTCTTATTCTTTTCTTTCTTTCTATTTTTTTTCGTATTCTTCTTCCTCCTCCTCCTCTTATTATTGTCTTTCTATTTCCTCTTTTTTCGTTCTTCTTCCTCCTCCTCCTTTTATGCTTCTTTTTCCCTCTCTTTTTCTCATTCTTCTTCCTCCCTTTCCCCCTCATATTTTTATCCTCTTTTCTCTATTCTTTCTTCACCTTCCTCTCCTCTTCCTTCCACGTATTTTTTCTTCCTACCCTTTCTCTTTTTCCTCCTCTTTGACGTCTTACTTAATTTTCGTCCCTTCTTTCGCCTCTTTTCATCCTTTTCTTGTCTTGTTTCTTATCCTCCTCTTCTCTTCACTTTTCCTCCTCCTCATTCTCATTTTGCCTCTCTTCTTCCCTTCTTCATATCCTTCTTCTCCTCCACCTTTTCCTCCTCTCCCTACCTCCCTCCTCCTTCTCCATCTCTTTCCCCTTCTCCTTGTTCCAGGCAGCGAGGATTTACCACGACAGCACAATAGATGGCGCTGGCGTCCTGCAGCCGCTCAGACACCGTGCAAAAGGACCACACAGGCTCCTTGGGTCTACCACGTGACCGGGTAAGTGATAAGATAAGAGAGAGCTTTGGGTCGCGAAGCCGGACGTAAAGATTTAAAATTGGGTGGAAGAGCGTGATGATGTCTCAGTGTGGTGATTCTTTCGCGTTTTGTTGGGGTTGAGTGCAGAGAATGTGTTTATGTGATGAAACGCAGACACAGTAAAAAGACAAACAATAGATCGTATTGTTTCGAGTCCTTATTATCAGATTGTAATAATGATATGAATAAATTAAAATCGATTTTACCTTCTGATGAGGACTCTAGTCAAAATCGTAACGATATAGGTTTATTATTTTTGTTATCACTGCAGCTGTGTTTCATTTCCTCTTTGTAAACAAGTTACTCGGGGTGTGTATTCATCTTATATTTACGCGTAGCCAACTAGGTGCATGTGTTACGAGTGTGTCTGATGTGTGCATGTGTTCATGATTGTGTGCTCATTGGTTTTAGTGTTTAGATGTCTCTTTGAGTGCATGTTGTCTTAGTGTTAAAGTCCCCATTTTATGTTTGTGTATGTGTGTTACTTTGCTCATTGTATTTTGTCATATAATCTTATAATCTTTGTGTCCATGAGTTAGTGTAGCTGTTGGTTTCTATTTACATGTTTTACTGGTTTCTATATTTCGCCATACTCATTATATCAGTGGTTCCCATTCTGGGTATCATGAATAGTACAACAAGAAGCCGCAAGATTCCAAAGCGAAATCAACTCTACAGATGCAATAAGTTGCTTTAATCATCTGGTGAGTTTTATAGTTTGTCATTTGGGCATGTAACCTTATTCTCTTTCTCGAGCAGCAGTAATTCGTAAAACAGGCGTAGACACACTCTGATGTCAAAGTAAATTCACAGGAGGAGGGGGGCGCTTAAGGAGACGAGTGCCGTAAAAAGGACTGTCTGAGCTTAAAGTGCCATAAAGTTTGAGATCCATTGCATTGATTACATGATAGAATATATGAAACTCAACGAAATGTTAATATGCAGTTACGGTAGAAAAAAAACACACACACTTTCAGGAAATAACGCATCTTAGAAAAAAAATATATTGATCAATCAATAGAAGATAAAACTGATTCCCTATTCAACCCAAATGAAGAGGAACATAGAATGAAATAACTGAAAATGATGAGGTAAAAGAAGAAGAAAATTGCTATTACATCCTAGCGTAGCAATTCGCTCCTACACTTTACATTATGCTAATTCCTTCTCCACCGCCACTTCTCGTTCCACTCTCCCGCCTCCACTTCCCTCCTCCGCTTTTTTCTCCTGGAATGTGTGACAGCCTCCGACACCTCCCCCCCCCCCCCCACCCCCCACCCGCCACAAGCACATTTCCTTCTTTTACCGAGTAAAATAGAGAGAATGAGACAGATAGGGAGGGAAGGAGAGGGGAGGGAGGGAGGGAGGGATGCAGAGAGAGATAAAGAGATAAAGAGACAAATCGACCTTGAGAAATACAGAAAGAGATCAAGAGAGAGAGAGAGAGAGAGATCAAAAGAGGGAGAGAAAGATCAAGAGAGAGAGAGAAAGGATAGAAAGATAGAGACTGAGAGATCAAGAGAAAGGCAGGAACAGAGAGACTGACAGAGACAGAAAGAACGAGAAAGAGAGAGAGAGAGAAAAAAAAAACAAAAAAACACAGCAACCCATCCGTTGGCCCTCACATCTGGAAATTCCTCCACGTAGTCTCCTCCAGGGATGCCGAGCTAAGCCTCCTCTCCCTTCCCCCCTCGGCCCAGGAGAGCGAGGCCCTCAACCCGAAGGACTGGCTGGTGGTGCGTGCGCGTCCATAATCCACGGGAAATTTGGCCGGGATTTGCATGATGTAAACCCGCGCTGAGATGCCGAGGGTTCTGTATCTTCAAGAGGAGGAGGAGGAGGGCGTGTTTGGGAAGGGATGACGGGACACCTTGAGAAGAAATAGGGAAGGGGAGGGGAGGAAGGGGGGGATGGGTGGGGGGTGGAGGGAATGGAGGGGGTTGGGATGGGAAGGGAAGGGGGTTGGGGTGGGGTGGGGTGGTGAAGGGAAGGGGGTTGGGTAGGAAGTGAAGGGAATGGAGGGGGTTGGGATGGGGATGAAGGGAATGGAGGGGGTTGGGAGGGGGAGGGAAGGGGGTTGGGGTGGGGTGGGGTGGTGAATGGAGGGATTTGGGAGGTGAAGGGAATGAAGGGGGTTGGGAGGTGAAGGGAAGGGAGTTGGGCTGGGGTGGGGATGAAGGGAATGGATGGGGTTGGGAGGTGAAGGGAAGGGGGTTGGGCTGGGGTAGGGATGAAGGGAATGGATGGGGTTGGGATGGGAAGAAGGGAATGGAGGGGGTTGGGATGGGGTGGGGATGAAGGGAATGGAGGGGGTTGGGAGGTGAAGGGAAGGGGGTTGGGGTGGGGTGGGGGATGAAGGGAATGGAGGGGGTTGGGAGGTGAAGGGAAGGGGGTTGGGGTGGGGTGGGGGATGAAGGGAATGGAGGGGAAGGTGGGGATGAAGGAATGAAGGGGGGTTGGGTAGGGGGTGAAGGGAATGGAGGGGGTCGGGAGGTGAAGGGAAAGGGGTTGGGGTGAAGGTGAAGGGGGAAGGGGGTGAAGGGAATGGAGGGGAAGGTGAAGCGAAGGGGGAGGGGATAGGAAATGGGTATGTGAAGGGAAAGGGGGGAGGATAAAGTGAAAAGCAGGGAAGGGAAGTGGAGGATTTGAAAAAAAGAGAGGGAAGAAGGGAAATGATGGAAAGAATGAGAGGTAACGGTAAGAAAAGGGAAGCAAATGAAGGGTAGAAGGGAAGCGGAAGAGACGGGAGAAAAGGTGATGATAGATGCATCGCAGGAAAGGAATGTAAACACGTAGAAGGAAGGAAAGGGGGGGAAAAAGAGAGAAATGAAATGGGCGTAAGTGTGCGACGCGACAGGGAGGCATTCATTTAAGGAATAGAACAAGACATGTTTATGTAATTTATGTAATCGAGGTTCAGGGCCGCGATACTTTCGGAAATTGAGGGATTTGTATAAGCCGTGTAAGTTTCCTTGAGTGTTTAGAAAAAAAATGTGTCAGTTCACACCAGGAATAATGCATCTCTTGCAGGTTTTATTAGTGTTATTATCATTACTACACGTATTGTTATCATCTTTATCAATTATTTGTCTATTTATCTACCTCAGTGTGGTTTCTTTCGAATGTTAAAAGAAGATGTGTTTGTTTACATCCGGATAATTAGGTTTTATTATCATTACTACTATTATTATCATTTTTTTTTTATCAATCATCTATCTATTTATTTATCTCAGTGTTTTTTTTTGTTTGTTTTTTTGTTTTGTTTTTTTTCATTCGAAGAGCAAAATTATTCTCCTATATTATTTAATTTGCGTTTTATTCCCAAGGCAGACGATAATTGCCTGTCCTGTCACTGGTACTGAAGTAATGATAGGATAGCATGAGATACATTAATAAGTATGTGAATTAATAAATTAATCTATTTGTTATAGATGAATTAAAGATAATGATTGCATTAACATTTTTAACAACATTGGTAACGACAAAAACAACAATAACATGAGCAACTATAAT
>BOPN01003511.1:12500-25000 GCA_017312705.2 Penaeus japonicus | reverse complement strand
AAGATTCATTCAATATTAGGAAAAACATTTTATCTTCAAGAAAGGTCAATCAGTATTATCATATTCCTATTTTTCCATTGCGAAAACGAAGAACCTTTTCTATTTTGGTAAACAAACTTGTTCCATTGACTCAGCTGTTATATTTGTCTCTCTCCATTCTTCTACAAAGATGATTAGTTTAGCTCTGCAACCAGACAAATACAGATTCACTCAATAACAGACAAAGCATTTTTGAAGGCAATTACTATCAATGGTGCTTTTATTTGTACCTATTCACCCATTTACTTTATTACATCTGTACCCCATTCACGGGCAAAACAAATGCCTATATTTTCTTTTCTACCTTCTTTTTCGTACATCAATCAAATAAATTAGATCATCTCGATTGTTATTACAGTTCCCTTCTGCTAAAAAGTTTCAATGAATAGTAGGAGTCATGATATCTAGATAAGACGCACTGTATTCTGCAGTCTGTCCCTTCGCAACAACAAGCCAAACAAGCGCGTCATATAAACAGATTTCCAAATAATTTGGAAATATTCTCACAATCCAACCTTAATTGTCTGCTTCTATGTTTACATGGCTGTAGAACATGTTGCAAATAGTATTTCTAACAACCATAGAGCAGACATGTTGTGTATTCATGCAAAGGCGACGGCTATTATGGGTAGTTGACTAGTTTCACTGTCTTTCAAAATGTTTATCTCTGGGCAATGTGTGTATTTGTATTGTGTTGGTGACTGCGTGAGGCCAGGCTGTAATTCGTGGAAATTCATGTGTTGCTCCGGTAAACATATGACAGTTGATGTCGTCTTCTGTTACCTGTAGTATCTGCGGTATTTTTGTACGTAGTTGTGAATTAAGACTTTAAAAAATCATATATATATACATACATATATATATATATATATATATATATATATATACATATATATATAATATATATATAATATATATATATATAATATATATATATATATATACAAATTTCTACCTCCCTGACCGGGACTCGAACCCGCGCCGTAAGATCGACAGGCACGGTTGATACCGCTCGGCTACACGACCCGTCAAAAGAGATGATCAACCAGACGCCTTATGAGATGTCATGGACATTACCTGTGTGTTCTTATCAGAACAGTGATAGCGAAATTTTACGAACATCTCCCGCGGGCGCTCGGCAGCCACGGAATCACAAATTCAAGTCCCAAATCAAGTTACCAAGGTTATATGTGTGAGAAGATGGTAGAATGCAGTAACGCATTTTAATATATACATTTTTTTTTTTTTTATATATTAAAATGCGTTACTGCATTCTACCATCTTCTCATATATATATATATATATATATATATATATATATATATATATATATAATGTGTGTGTGTATGTGTTGTGTGTGTGTGTGTGTGTGTGTGTCTGTGTGTGTGTGAGTATTTTGTGTGATTACGTTGTTTCACTCACTATTTTAAAACAACGACAAAAACAAATGAATATATTTGTTCATAATCTGTGACGGTATTATGATCATGATACTTTAGGATTTACCTCAGTCTACCCTTTCTTTAGGATAAACAAAGAAAACACTTAACGTCAGCCAATCACAGCTCAAGGATGACAGCCAATGAAAGCACGCGGAAAAAAAAAACTACGGCAGTTGCGAGCACCCTTGAGTAAACTCCTGATTGAGGCTTCGGTCAGCTCGAGGGACCCATCAGACAATACTGTGTCCTGACACGTTTGGTAATTGTGATGTGCTAGCTGTACAGTTTGGGGATTGAAGGTGACGATAATTAAGGCTAGAACTTGAGGATGATACCGGATTATTTGCCTTCCTGGTTTTAATACCGTCCTTGTTTACATTGTTGTTAGAAAGGGACGAAATACAGAATATGTTTCGTATCATCTGAATGTACACACATACACGCGTAAACACACACACACGCACACGCACGCACACGTAACACACACACACACACCTGTGTGTGTGTGTGGCATAAAGTAGTGCCTATGGCTTAAAAAAATAGCTGTTCCATGATGAAAAGTAATATTTAAAGTGCTTTATGTATACAGCAGAGTAGCAATAAGCGTTACAAAAATACTCATAAGCCCTTTGGGCGGACAGTGTTGTCAAGTGCGGAAACTACCTACCAGCCAGCGATGGCGATGATGGTAGTGAGGGTAACAGTAATGGTAATAATGCAAGAGATGATAATGATGTGGATAGTAATTATTATAGTGATTCTGATGATAGTGATAATGGTAATAATAACAATGTTAATAATGATAATGATAATAATGGAATGATAATGATAATAAAAAGGATGCTAACAGTGACGACTATAATAAGGATAACGATGATAAAACAATGATTATAATAAAAGCAATACAAATAACAACAATGATAATAACGATAACAATGATAACAATAATGATAATGACAATGATAACAACAACAATAATAATAATGACAATGGTAATAACAACAATAATCATAATAATCTTTTATAGAAACTTCACAATGAAATCCAAGTCCCCAGAAACTCCTGTCGTCCTGCTCTCCTTCAAGCCCAGGTAAAGCAACTGCCAAGCAAATATTTCCTTTTTGCATCTGTTTACAACTTTCCATCCCTGAGGAAAAGGATATCTGGAGTTCCCCTTATAACATCCACTCAAAATCCGTCACGGTGTATTAACTTTTTTTTTCTTTCTTTCTTTTTTGTGTTATTTATTTTATTGTTATCATTATTGTGGTTTTTGGGCTTGTTTTTTTATTGTTTTTTATTTCTTTTTGATCGGGTGCAGGGATGAATTCTCTTTCTCTCTCTCACTTTGTCTCAATCTCTCTTTCTCTTATTTCTCTGTCTGTCTGGCTGGCCGTTCCTCTCTCACTCTCTCCCCCAACTACTGTCCCTCCGGCCTTCCCCTTACCTTCTTTTTTTTCCTCTCCCCCTCCACTCCCCTTACCTCACCTCCTACCCCCACCCCCCTAAACCATCCCCCCCTCCCCACCTCCCCCCTCACATCCAGGCGTCCCCAACAAAAGCGATATACATTTTCCCCGCAACCCAAAGTTTCCCTGATCTCAGAACCGATCTTATACAAACTTACTAACAAGACACCTCTCCTCTGCTCTCTCTCCTCTACTTATCTCCTTTTCTCTCTTCTCTTCGTCTTTGCCGTCTCTTCTCTTATCTCTTTTCATACTTCTTTACTCTCTCTTTCCCTCTCCTTTGTTCCTGTCTCATCACCTTTCGTCTCTTTTCCTCCTCTCTCTCTTTCCTCCCTTTCCACTTCATCTCTCTCCTTTTCTTTTCCTCCTTCCTCCTCTTTTCTCTTATTTTTCATCTCTCCCATCTCTTCCTTCCCCTTCACTCTTCTCTCCTTTTTTCTCTCTCCTCTTTCTCCACATTTCTCCCCTCTACCCTCCTCCCCTCTCTTTTCCTTCTCTCTCCCCTCCGTCGTCCTTTCTTCTCCCCTTTCCCCTCTCGTTATTTACACACACCGAGACCCAAACCAAACCCAGTCTTTTTTAAGCTTAATTAGAGAGAGGACCCCCCTAGCACCACCCCCTATGATACCCCTCGTGCTTCCCCCCCCCCCCCCTCCCCACACCTGACAAGTGCACCTTCAAGGTACATTCATTCACAAAATCAAGGCGGTCGTTTCACTTAATGGGAAGCAAGAAGGAATTAGAGGGGAACGTATGAACGACGAAATATAAAGGGAGAAAAATATAGGATTGCAAAACGAAGGGAGATGGAGAGACAAAGACAGGTTTTAGAAGTAGGGATGATGATGGTGGTGATGATTATGATATGTTATCAATGATGACAATTATAGACAACTGACTTAGCTATAGAATGACGAATGAAGTTGATGGTAATGATGATGATGATTATAATACATATGACAGTGATAATATTTTACTATTAGTGATAACGATTAGTGCTAAAATATCGTAGAACTATAATGACGATCAGGAAGGATTATACGACAATAGTAATGGTAGTAATAATGATAACAGTCATGATAAGAATACCATAAAGCACTTGGAGTTACGGGCAGGAGGAGGGAACGGAGGGGGGCGAAAGAGATGGGGGGGGAGGCAGTCATCTAAAGGGGCGAAAATTTATGTCAAAGAGTCCCTGATTTTCACCGGCAAATTCACCGAGCAATTGCAAGCGACTGGAGTAGGGGTGCAGCAGAAGAGAGGAAGATATAGAGGGAGGAGGAAGAAAAGAGAGAAAAAAGAATGACTAGAAAAAGAGAGAGATAGAAATAGGGGAATAGCTATAGAGAGAGATAATTAGAGAGAGAGAGAGAGAGAGAAAAGAGAAAGAGCTCATTTCCAGCGATTTACATCTGAAAGGAACCAGCAAGAGGCGGCCCGAGGTGTGAGTTCTTAGGGCGCTGAGAAGAGGAATCTGTCATGGGCTTTTCTCGTTCATAAAGTTTCCTCAGCTCACTCGACGCTAAATACTTCCCTCTGCATTTAGCTTTTCGCTTCTTTTTGGTCTCTCTTTCTCTTGCGATTTCTCTATCTCTGTCTCTCTGTCAGTGATGATAATGGTAATGTTAGTATTGATAGTAGTAAAACAATAATGATGATAATGATTATAATGATAATGGTAACAATAATGATAACGATAACAATAATGATTATAATGATTACAGATTTTGAATGAGAAATTTACCCACACCTCCCCCCACCACCACCCCACCTCCCCGATCCTTGCTGCTCCTTTCTAAATTTTGATGGAGTGTATCTTTTACTCACAAGATTTTGAATTGGTATATTACTTATTCAAGGCACTCCTCGCTAGACTTTGAATTTGAAATCGACCCTTTAAAGCACAGGCTAGAATTGGAATAGACGCAGTTTTCTCAAATATTTAAATGACATTTCTTAATTAGAAAAGGACTTATTCTAAAGCAGCACCCGCTGGACTTTGAAATAGAAATCACTTCTTCGTCTTATTGAATTAAAAGTTCTAATCATTTGCGATTAGAGAATTACCTATTCAACACACACACACACTCACTAACACACACACACACACTCATTAACACACACACACACACTCATTAACACACACACACACACACATACACACACACACACACTAACACTCACACACACACACACACTAACACACACACACACACACACACACACCTACTCATACATAAAAATAACCCATTTATAACAATCACTCCCTCCTCCCACACAAACACAACCCAGAAAAGCACAAAACCCTTCCTTATCTTCAACTATTTTTTTTAATTAAAAGTGGCGCCCATTTGAAGCAGAATCTGCCTTACCTTTCCCCACCCGATTTTGAATTAGAAAACGCTGAAGTGCACATCACTGAGGCGATGCAAGTGACCTTCTTGTGAGACCAACGCAACTTTAGGTATCTATGATCAGATCTTTTCTCTTACCTCTCCTCCTCCTCCGTCTTCATCTCCCTTTTCGTCTTACTCCTCCTTCACCTCTTCCTCGTACTACTATTACTTTTTCTTAGCCTCTCTTCGTCGTCGTCCATCTTCTCCTCCTCCGCCTTTCTCTCCTTCCTCCTCCTTCATCTCCTCTTCCTCTTTCTCCTCTTACTACTACTTCTTCTTCCTTCATCTTCTCTTATTTTTCCTCCTCTCTGCTCTTCCTACTATTCCTTCTTCATCTTCTTTTTTTCTCCTCCTTCTCCTACCCTGCCGCCTATCCGTCAATATCCCCTTATCATTATTATTCTTATCTATTCATTTATTAATTTATTTACTTTTTCACCTTTACCATTCGGTATGATTCTTTCCCCCTCACACTTCTTTATAACTCTCTCTCTCTCTCTTACACACACACACGTTTCTGTCTTTCTTTCTTTATCCATTTTCAGTATTTTTTTCATTCCTCGCTTCCTCGCTTATCGGATTCGTTTCTTTTTTCTTTCTTTCTTTCTTTCTTTCTTTTTTCTTTTTTTTTTGTTTGTTTCTCACACGCTCCCTCGTCCTCATCCATTAACACTCCCTTGTGTTCATTCTTATTTTTTTCCCGCCTTTGTCACTGTCACTTTAAATCAACAAAGGATTGGAAAAAGGGTAAAGTAGATATTAGTGTTGTGGCAGATTAACTTCGATATGTCAGATAGTAAATATATATATATATATATATATATATATATATATATATATATATATATATATACATATATATATACATATATATATATATATATATATATATATATATATATATATATATATATATATATATATATATATATACACACACAAACACACACACACACATGTGTATATATATATATATATATATATATATATATATATATATATATATATATATATATATATGGAGAAAGAAAGTGAGACAAACGGAGAAAGACAGTCAGATAATAAGAGAAAGAGAGTGAGAAACGAAGACAGAGAAAGATGGAAAAACAGGAACATACATACATACATGCGTACAGAAAATGAGGGAGAAACGAAGAGAGAGAAAGGCAAATACACAGACAAACACAGAGAGAAAATGAGACCATATATCTACATAACGCCATGTGCCTGATACATGATATGCAAAGCGACCAGAAGTCCTCTGTCATGCATAACAAGAAAGATCGACATTTCAATGCATTATGACGACCTGAAGAAAACATGTCTCCAGTTACCTGGGGAATGCTCGAGGCGGGTAAGATGTCTTGCAAGTTTGTTTACGTAACAGAGGGTCTTCTATGGCTTTGTTCAGATGCATTTGCTTATATGTATTGCATTCTTTCGATGTGGATTTACAGGAGAAAGAGATGGAACGCTTTCACGCAGACATGCACACACACACATACACAGTCACAAACCAACGACCAAGCATATACTGTGCATTAAATTATATCTAGCTGAAAATAAAGATACATTTTCCTACATATTCACTATACATAGTATTGTGAATATTGTTTGTTTAAAAGGTGTCACTGTCTCAAGTTTCTTTTAAGAATCCTTCAAGCTGCATCTTTGCTGTCTCAATAAAAAAAAAAAAATAAAAAAAATAAAACGTTGCAAGACAGACAGATACATATGCAACAGTGAGATAAACATAAAGTGTACGGCCTCAGAAAATGATTTGCGAGGATGGTTCAGAAATATGATATTCATAATGCAGCCACGCTCTTGTTTGAAAGGTCTTTTTACTATGATTCGAGTTATGTTTAAGTTCCTTTAAAGATTACGATAGAAATTGGAATGAGGAGAATGCCTTCCCGTCTATTCACTTTTTTTTTCATAACGACCATTCAAATTCTTGATAGAGGATTCATGGATATATATATATATATATATATATATATATATATATATATATATATATATATATATATATATATATATATATATTGGATAACCCACGGTCGGAGTCCTGCGCGCAGGCGTTATTACGTCTCGCCTCACGGCGAACAAAACATGGACGTCATGAAGGACGAGTTAACCCATCTGCCCACACCATCTCGGAGAGGATGATAACGAACCTTATTCTATCGCGGCCGTGAGAATGAAATCTTAGACAAAGACGAAAATTCATCTAAGATCTCATTCCATACATATATACATATACATATATATATATATATATATATATATATATATATATATATATATATATATATATATTATATATATACATATATATATATATATATATATATATATATATATATATATATATATATACATATATACAGTATATATACATATATATATATATATATATATATATATATATATATATATATATATATATATATATATATATACACACACACACACACACACACACACACACACACATATATATATATATATATATATATATATATATATATATATATATATATATAAATATATACATAATAGAATCGTATAACATATACAGACATTATGATACATAAACTATAGTTAGATAAAGCTGGACTTATAGATAATTAAATAGATGAACAGATAGAGGGATTGATTGATAGATATATAAATAGATAGATAAATAACCGGATAGATAGATAGATAGATAGACTGACAAAGATCTAAATATTTAGATAGATAAACACATAGACACACATGGACAAGCACAAATCAGAGAAGTGAAAAGAAGAGAGATAAAAAATAAAACAAAAACAAAACGAAAATGACCACTCCAGTTCGTATTAACGTCAGATGAACCGGAAGTTAATTATCAGCTACTTAGTTCAGATTTTATAGGTGAAATTAGTCCTATTCGATGTATATAGTAGTAATGACTAATGTTAATCAAGGCTCAAACATTTCCATTACGAGTAAGAATCAAATTATACAGCTTGATTACTATTTATCAACATTTCGACGAGAGATTGCGCTATTAATTGCTTTTTACATATATAGTAGTTTTATTGGTTGGCATTGCGTGTTTGTTAGATCATATGTATACATTCTAAATTTAGTATCTATTTGTCTATCTAACATCTACCTGTCTATATGTCTACCTACCTTGAAAAATGCACTATACCTTAATGCTACATTTCGATAGATACAAAAGGATTTTGGGGGGATTCACTGACTCATGTTAAAGTAATATTTCTAGTATATTCTTATGTAAGTCAACAGGCTCGAATGGAACTTTGTGAATATGTGTACTTCCCTGAAGGAATGAACATACTACTGAATGTTAGCGGAGGATAAAGTTTGTTTCACATTACAATTACAACACACACACATACACACACGCACGCACGCACGCACACACACACGCACACACACACACACACATATGCGCATATATATATATATATATATATATATATATATATATATATATATATATATATATATATATATACACACATATGTATATGTGTGTGTGTGTATGTTCAAATAATATATATATATATATATATATATATATATATATATATATATATATATATATATATATATATATATATGTATATATATATATATATATATATATATATATATATATATATATATATATATATATATATATATATATATATATATACATGCACGCACACACACACACACACACACACACACACACACACACACACATCTATCTAATTACAAATTATCGTCCTTAATCTCTCTTTCTCTCCATATATCTCCCTATCTCTATCGTCCCTAATATCTGCTTTCCTCTCTTGCTCCAATTAACACGCCATTCCTCTTACCCCTTTCTATCACACTTCGAACAAGTAAGTGAAACGGCGTGAGGACCATTCACTTCCACTTGTAACCCCTGACTGTAACTGTAACCTTGGCTTTTACGGTGATCTCTCTCCCTCCCTCAACGCGAATGGCAAACGGTCTGTTAATCTCCAGGAATTGCGTATTCATGGCTAGAAATGTCGCCCAACGTTTCCTGATTTGACATTTCAACACTCTGCTCTTTTTCTTTTTTCGGTTCTCATTTCTACGGCTATGAGGCGACGAGCTGGTTATTCGCTCTCCTCTGCTGACTCTTGGGTTTAATTAGCTTGCGTATGTTCGGTTCATTGCTACCGTTGTTATGAGGGTGGATTGTGTTTAATGGTAGTGGGTTGTGGCTAAATAATTGGGCGTACTGGGGACGTGGTCGAGATGTTGAAATACTTGAGGTTTTGGTGTGTATGTATGATGTACATGGATATAAACGCAAAGTTGGACAGACGCGTATACGCTTACAGACATATACTCATGGACAAACACACAAGTACACCCACATACAAATACATACAAGCACTCAATATTACAATCACAAGAACAAATATCCCACTCTCCCACCCACGCACACCAATCCAGACACATATTCAAAGCTACACCTACACTCCTATGTTTACTGCCAAAGGCATCCTCCCACATACACATGCGTTCGCAGTAACACACACATACACACAGAAACAAACACACACACGCAGACAAACATAAACAAGCAAACAAACAAAGCACAAACATTCAAACACACAAACAAACAAACACACACGCACACATAACGCCACGCCTGCAAGCACCATCTGCACGAGTATGTGTCCCTGGCAAGCGCGAGCGCCTCCTTTGAGGACCCACGGGTTTATTGCAAATAAAGGCAATAACTGGACGTCGCTCGGGCGTGGGCGGCTGTAATCACGGGACGGGGATCGGACGCTCGCGGGTTTAGTGCGTTTCGAACCGGGCGGAAGAACATTGTTTACTGTCGTCTTCTTCTACTTTTTTCTTTTTGTGCTGCGGGGCACTGTTTACTCATGCTTCTTTTTCTACTTGTGCTGGAGAACGCTGTTTATGTCTGCTTCTTTTTCTGTTTGTGCTGGAGAATACTGTCCTCCACCTCCTTCCTCCTCCTCCTCCTCCTCCTCTACTCCTCCTCTTCATCTTCAGCTCCTCCTCTACTCTTCTTCTTATGCTTGAGAACACTGTTTACTTTTTTAAATTTTGTTCTGGGAAGCACTGTTTATTTCTTCTTTTTCTTCTTTTGCTGAAGAATACTGTTCTCCTCCTCCACCTCCGCTCCTTTTCTTCATCTATAGCTCCTCCTCATCCTCCTCTCTCCCTCCCTCTCACTGTTTACTTCTTTTTCATCTTTGTGCTGGGAATCACTTTCTATTTCTGTCCTTCTCCTCCTCCTCTATTCCTTCTAATCATCTTAAACTCCTCCTCCTCCTCCTCTCTTCATTTCATTCTTCTTCTACTTGTGCTATAGAATACTCTTTACTTCTGCTTCCTCATCTTCTTTTGTTGTGGTGGAGTATAATGTTAACTACCTCCTTTTCTTCTTTGGCTTCTCCTCCTCCTCCCTCATTCTTCTTTTTCTTGTGCTGGAGAATACTGTTTACTCCCTCCACCTTCTCCTCTTCTCTCATTCTTCTTCGATTTCTCCTGCTCCTCTTCCATTCTTCTTTACCATCTTCTTTTTCTTGTACTGGAGAACATTGTTTACTTCTGTTTCGTCTGTTTCTTCTTCATTATCCTCTTGTCTGGAGGAACACTATTTATTACCTATTCCATCTTCTCTCCTCATTTTCTACTCCACCTCCTCCTCTCCTCTCCTTCATATTCTTCTTCTTGTGCTTGTGAACACTTTTACTTCCTCCTCCACCTACTCCTCTCCTCCCCTTCTTCGGCTTCTCCTCCTCCTCTTTTTCTTCTTCTCCTTTATGGATATGAGACAAACAAGCTTGTTCTTAATTTGGATGTCTGTTTTAAATGTCTTGCTAGAGGGCCTTGTTTTTGTTTTAGGTTTGTCCTTGTTGTACGGATGAATTGTACAAATTCCTTCTCAGTTAAGATAAATCATTTCGTTTTAGTCTGAGGTATTCGTCATTTGTACGATTTGCTTATAGAAATTATGTATTTACAGTATATGTGTGTGGGTGTATCCATTCTTATTATTATTATTATTTTTTTTTTGTATGTTTTGTTGGGAAATATTTTACTCTCTCTCTCTCTCTCTCTCTCTCTCTCTCTCTCTCTCTCTCTCTCTCTCTCTCTCTCTCCTTTCTTTCTCTTTAATAAAGTGAGATATTCAAATTTTGAAATGAGACATTGAAATGAAATAATCAAGCTACTCGTGTTTTTGAAATGAGATATTCCTGTGCCATGCAGACAGACCCTGTTTCTTTTTCCTCCTATTAAAGATAAGAAAGTTCAATGCTATTTAGTTTCATTTCTGTGCATGATGTTTCCTTTTATCATGCTTTTGCTTATTCTTCATCCCTTACTTTTCCGTTCTTCATTAGCAAAAATGATTCAAGTTTTAGTCTTTATCTAAAACTTGAAAAATCTCATGCATTAAATTATGAGGATATAATTAATTAAGGAAAATTCCTTCAGCAACCTTTTTCCTCTTCCCCTCTTTTATTTCCGCTTTCTTCCCCTCTTCCCCTGTTTTGCTTCCCCTTCCTTCTTGCTTCTCTTCCTCTTCTTTCTTACATCTCCTTCTCTTACTTCCAGATTCTTCCCTTCTTCTTACATTTTTTTTTCCTCTCCCTTCCTTCTACTTTCCCTCTTCCCTCCAGTTTCCACCCCTCTTTCTTCCTCCGTCTCCCCTTCTTCCTTCCGTTTTTCCCCTCTTCTTTTCTTCTCCCCCCCCCTCATCCTTCCTGTTTCCCTTCTCTTCCTTCCTGCTTCTCCTTCTCCTCCTTCTTGCTTCTCCCCTTCTTTCATCCTGTTTTTCACTTCTTCCTTCCAGCCTCCACCACTCTTCCTTCCTGCTATTTTCCCTTTATTCCCTCCATGCATCTCCTCACTTCCTGCATCTCCCCCACTTCCCTCCTGCTTCTCAATCTCTTCCTTCCTGCTTCTCCCCTCTTCCTTTCTCTTCATTCCTTCTACCCCTCTTTCTTCTTGCTTCTCCCCCTCTTCCTTTCTCTTCATTCCTTCTACCCCTCTTCCTTCTTGCTACTTCCCTGTTTCCTTCCTGCTTTTCCTCCTTCTCTCCCTCTTTTTTTGCTACTTCTCCCTCTCATCCTTCCTGCAACTTC